>CABFOW010002034.1:34867-72821 GCA_902141385.1 Timema californicum | reverse complement strand
TGAGGTGGACTGTATAGAACTATATCAAGATAAGAATAGGGTGTAATGAGGTGGACTGTATAGAACTAGATCATGATAAGAATAGGGTGTAATGAGGTGGACTGTATAGAACTAGATCAAGATAAGAATAGGGTGTAATGAGGTGGATTGGATAGAACTAGATCAAGATAAGAATAGGGTGTAGTGAGGTGGATTGGATAGTACTAGATCAAGATAAGAATATGGTTTAATGAGGTGGATTGGATAGAACACGCATATTTTTGTAAGAGCGACAATTAATTTTCAAGTTTCTAATATAGAATAGGGAAGAAGGGATTCTACTGGAGAAATTCTAGCTTTAAGAGGTTTGATTTTGGACAATAACGTTGATATAAGGGTTTGAACCCCTGTCGGGTTTGCTGAATGTGGTTGTTACAAAAATAAAATTCACTCTTCTTGAAAATGTGTATACACTTGCTCTAAATTCGAACCTTGCCATTCCTAATACATTAGAGTAATTAGTTCATAGGCTTTCATCTGAATTGTGTAGTAGGACACGGCGCTATAAATGTTTATCAGAGGTTCTCCTTATATTCAAATAATCAAAGTTACCTTTCAAGATATAAATCTGCCAGAGGTCAACCCTATCTCTAAAATATATTTATATCAACATTATATCAAAGTTCTTCTACCATAATTAAAGTTTAAACAATTGTGAACATGATATTAGCATTAATATGAATATATAGTTCACCCACGACCTACGTGCAGTCACCCACTTATATTTTTTTACTAATAAACCATCTTTAGGGAACAAAATGGTATCGCTCAAGTGGCAGCGACCAAGCCAGCCAGTATTTTCCAAGTGACGATTACTCACGATGACAAACATGGCAACTATGATAAATATTTAGTAATATAGCAGAAGCTTAGAGGGAAGATTAAGTGCTCTTACAACTACCCTTGACATTTCGCCCCTGTATCTCTTCTGTCCACAGATTCCACCCCCACCCTCCCCTCTCTCAACCCTCCAATGTATTGACGCTATTTTTAGGCGTAAATTTACTATCTATATAAAGTCAAGAAAGCAGATTTTTTTCCCCCAAAATAAAATATAAATTTAGAGGCTTACAGTATAAATGAAAATTTAAGTTAGGATCGTAGCAAGTTGGAAGTTTTTAGATTTATTTTTTTAATTTGTGTTTTACTTGCTCTTGACGGAGAAATATTAAATTTAAGTCCTTTGGATTAACGTTCTTTGTTCTCTGAACTTGTGGGCACTTGGTCAAAACGTCAAACAATTTTCTTGTAAGATTTGCCTGTGATAGGGACTAATGATAAAATAATATCGACCGGTAGTACTGAGGGTATATTTCCAATGAAAATATGGGTACATTTCCCCTAAATTCTACCTTTATAATCCCTATATGTTTAGTTGTTCTATCACAGTTATAGAGGTCAGACTGACATAGCCTGCTCCCGTGACTGAATGGTCTGATGCATCACTCTCGTGCTGCTGATGACGGGAATATTGGGGCTCAAATCCTGGATGGGCCTACTGAGGGTTTTATTTTTCTTTATTGGTCTACCACTTTACTTCCACACAAATGCGAATAGAATACCTCTAGAATTCATCCTTCCTCAGCCCTGCCACCTTAAAGTAATAATTATATATGTTTATAGACTGAACCAAAAGTAATAAGTGACTATTAAATATAGAGCAAGCTAGGAGTATGGAATATTAAAAAAACTTAGTTATTATTATTATTAGCACCGCGTCTTTCTACCCGTTCGGGTTATACACACTTACGCTAATGTGTAATGGTAGGGTGATTGTGAGATGAAATGAAGGACCTACAGTTTAACGTGGGATCCGAACCACGGTGGAGGCCTGGCATTCCCCACATTCACAAGATTTCTTGTCAGAGGTGAAGGAAGGGTTTGGTAATCAAATAAATATTTGCCTGGACCGAGGATTTAACCCCGACCGCCAGCATAAAAGTCTGACACCTTACCCCTAGATCACCAGGTCACCAAAAAACTTAGTTAATTCACCAGTAGACCCCCTAAGCGGTTTAGTCATCAGAGTTCCTGGCTACATATCCAGAAGTGCCAGTTCAATCCCCGGCTCTTCTAGATCTTTATGTGAAGCTGTGGATTTAGAATGAGGCCAACTCAGCCTCCCTATATCGATTGAGGAGCTACATGAATAAATAAGTAGCGGCTCCTGTTTAGAAAATTGAAATAAATGTCTGGTGGTTTGTTGTGTTGAGCACATAGCACACTCCATCTGAAAATGGAGGTACTATCTACGGCAACATGTGGTTAGAAAGCGGTCGATATATCTCTCCTGCGGGCTGAAGACATGGATTTCATTTAACATATTATGTGGTATTTTTTATTTTTTTTGTGGATGTATAGTTTTTGCGTCAAAGATATTTTTTATGTAAGTAACAATATAACTAATATATCTTATGGTAATTTACGTTATTTTGAATGTTTTCAAATCCTTCCTGTGTATCATATTTCTTTGTTCACCATCAGGATATCTTCTGAAAAGGTGTGTTTGATTAAATATATATAGAGTTGAAATGGTACCCACAAATGTTGTACCTATGTTAATAAATGGGGACGTTATTTGTTGGAAATATTATTTTTGTAGAGGGAGGTGTAGAGGAAATTTCATGGTCACTTTCAGTTTTGTACACTGGGATGTTACTATTTATTTTGCCCTCAATTCTATAGTGTTGGTTCAGAAGAGTTAAACAATCTTCAACCAAATGTTATCACGATTAAATATTTCATTCTTCATATTTCTTAAATGCACCGCTGCCATGTTGTAATAATTTAATCGCTGAACCACGTGCCCTTCTTTTATCATTTGATTAAGTGTCACATCGCTCACTTGTAAACAAATGGTAGACACCGATATTATTTTAATGAAATATGAAAGATTACGTAGTCAGAGTTTTAGATGACAATAAAGGATTAGATAACAATATAAATCTTAGTCTTAGAATCATAACCAGTCAGTTGAAATAATCGTATGGTATTTCTTTGGTTGAGGTTGATAATGCTAGAAAATTATGTTAGTAAGGATGAAAATATTAAATTTTCATACCTCAGTCCAAAAGATAAACCTACACCTTAAGACTAGAGAAATATCATTGTACCATATGTAGAGGAATATTTCATAAATAACATATTTTGGGAGCTATAGAAAAATCTAAATAATTGGTTAGATTATAATTTATATAAAGACGGTTAGTTTTAGAAAAAAAGGTTATTCAAACATATTAAATTAATAATACAGGGCAGGGTAGAATGTTTTGATACATTTAATATAACTATCTTTAATATTTAACTCTAAAATGCATCAGATCAAATTTAAAGTAACAACAAACGGGAGACAATTTTCAACATGCCCTTGTTATTATTCACGGTTTAAAAACATTAGGCGTGTTTTTGTGCCTGACTTGCTATCTATGTTTACGACCACATAGTTATCGCGGTGTACCTGGTATCGGTGTTAACGAGATGTTTATGACCGGGACACTTTCACTGCTAAACATTATTGGTACGATGAAGGAGCAGAGAATCTGTGGGGACAATTTCAAAACAGCGTCCCTTCTTATATTAGATCCAAGAGAATATAACTTCGTAGTCTATGGATTATAATTTATACTGTATTAAATTAAAATTTACAGCAATTATTAGCTAGAAATACACGACAGTAGGTAGGTACTTAAAGAACGTTTGGTTACGGATAAAAGATAAAGTGTATTAATATATAAAATAGGCATATTTGCTTTTACACACATGAATAATATTTTTTAAGGATAATTTTAGGAAGATAATTTTAGCTTTATAAGGTGTATAAATATCAGGAATAATAAAATTACGTATCAATCTAACTAATAATACAATTTTTCTTCATTTACAGTCGTTTTTCAGTATATGTGGGTAAATCTACCCCAACCACCATTTTTGTTTACAAAAAAATCCCTCAAAGTCGTTTCCCACCTTGGTCAGAAACACACGTCCCTCACAACCCCAACATCGTCCTACTCCGACTGACTGGCCGGCTGACCAACTGGCCACCCAGCTCCGTCACAGCTCTGACAGCTGGTATAGACTTATCTTGGGGCAAGTCAAGGAGATATGTTTGCGTGACTCGTTCTAGAACAATTCAGGAACATAAAGAGTGGTAGTATAAGTTGAAGCCTTTCAACGAGATACGTTGCGTAAAGTCATGTAAAGATTCTAAAGTGGATACAACATTGTATAACGTATAATGGTGGTCGTATTAATGGCATTATCTAATAATAAATTAATAATTTAAGAATATGTAGAAAATTGTCAATCTTTTGTTGTTATTTTTAGTTTATTTTGAACCATTTGCTAGGTATAGTAGATACATAGTGTTATTAAATGTGTCGACACTTTCTGCCTCACTCTGTATAGTATTAAGTGGAATTCTAGCTTCGTGACGGTCAAAGTAAATCATGTTCTTTATAGCTGTGTAATTTAATAACCACGTTATTATAATTTAGAGATTTTTAAAAAAATGCATCCTTGTTCTAAATACTATTTTCTTTTCTTAGTTTGGGAAATAGTGATAGAGGATAATATGTGGCCATATTTATTTATTTTTTAACTAATGTTTCAGAATGTGTCCAGCACAGTGTTACTATTAATTACATTCTACCAACATTCTTCAACATTTCATCTAACATTATTTCAAATAAACTGGCATCTTATTAACGCAGATTAAATAATGGGGATCATTATTTTGGATCACAACGAAATGCATCAACAATGGATCAGATTTTTACTACTCAGCAAACATTAAAATTCAGGTTGGAATACAGAATGGTGGTACATTAAGAATACATAGATTATAAAAGTCCTATTATTCTATTAATAGATACAAGCAATATGACATTTTATTTTACGCGTGGCAGGGTACGGGTTGAATGTCACTTATGAGATTCTTTCGAAATACATAACGAAGTTAAAAAAAAGGAGATGAACTATTCCCATTATTTTTAATCTAAACTTAGAGTATGGTATCAAAGTGATGCATTAGAGAAAGGAGGTGTTTACATTAAACCGTAAAATGCAGTTATTAAGATACGGAGATTATTTAGATTTGTTGGGTAGGGAAACTGTTGCAGTAAATTCAGACATTTTATAAGAGGCTAGTAAGGAAATAGGTTTTGGATGAATTATGAAAGGGTTATGGCCCTGTATTATAGTCAGACTAAGTACACATCAAGGGCGGCTCCATACTAAATATAAGACGACACTTACCTTACCTAGACTAGAATGGAATGGGCCAGTTTCATATCTGGTCCATTCCATTTTACTGCACTGCACTTGAGGCAGGTTAAGTCAGAATATGAAACTAAGTTTATGATAACACAAAGAACAAAGATTGGGGATGATAATTTAGAACAGGAGTCCCGAATTATTTTTAATGGAGGTCCGTTTTAAAGCTCGATATAACCATGCGGTCCGGCAAAACTTTAACAGCGACTCAAGTTCAAGCTCGATTGGACTATACTAACTAAAAAACGTGATTTTCTTTCCTTTTAATTATTTTACTACTTTACATATGCTGTCCTTTCATGTCCAGTACCCATCCACCATCAAATTAGCATCATTTTTTCTGTTTATCACTATATCGTCAAGGTCCTTAACAATGTCACCGCTGTCTGGAAGTGTAGCGTGGTCCGCCATTTGGAGACCACTACTTAGAGATTACTGCAAATAACAAATAAATTTGCAGGGATAAGGAATTTAAATATTTAGGAAGAATTTTAATTAGCAATAATGATATTAAATTGCAATTTGAGAAATGAATACTCTCGTGAAAGGCATGGTATTAATCGGTAAGTTGTTGACAACTAGTCTGCTGTCCAGGAATGTGCAATTCAGAAAACCCAAAATAATAATTTAATTGGTTGTTCTCTACGTGTGTTAAATATGGTCTCTTACCTTACCTGGCGAGAAAAACAGGGTGTTCGAAAACAAGGTGCTTAGAAAGATAATTTGTTCAAAATGTGATGAGGATAATGGGGAGTGGAGTATGTTACATATTGATAGACTATATACCCTGTACTTATAACAAGACTTCGTTAAGATTAACAAGTCTCAATATTATTGTGGACAGGAAATACAAATAAATGGGAGAATTTGGAACTTGGTTCGCTGTTCAAGCTACTCACTGGCAAACCCATTGATAAGAGCCCATTGGGAAGACCTAGATGAGGATGGGAGGATAATATTAGAATGAACCTGAAAGAGATATAATGTAATGAGGTCAACTGGATGGACCTAGCTAATGATATTTATTATTATAATTACTATTAGTAGTAGTACCGCGTCTTACTACCCGTTCGGATTATACGCACTTAAGATAATGTGTAATGGTAGGGTGATTGTGAGATGAAATTAAGGACCTACAGTTTAACGTGGGATCCGAACTATGGTGGAGACCAGGCATTCCACACATTCACAATCTGTGATTAATACACGTCTTGTCAGAGGTGAAGGAAGGGTTTGGCAGTAAGATAAATTGGTGCCGGGAACAAGGATTAAACCCCTGACCCCCAGCACATAAGTCTGACAACATTACTCATATACCGCTAGTTCACCAGCTCATGATAGGGATAGAGTTAATGAGGTAATTGGATAGAACTAGTTAAATATAGGGATAGTGTTAATGAGGTAATGGGATATAACTAGCTCAATATAGGGATAGTGTTAATGAGGTAATTGGATAGAACTAGCTCAATATAGGGATAGTGTTAATGAAGAAATTGGATATAACTAGTTAAATATAGGGATAGTGTTAATGAGGTAATTGGATAGAACCAGTTAAATATAGGAATAGTGTTAATGAGGTAATTGGATAGAACTAGCTCAATATAGGGATAGTGTTAATGAGGTAATTGGATAGAACTAGTTAAATATAGGGATAGTGTTAAAGAGGTAATTGGATAGAACTAGTTAAATATAGGGATAGTGTTAATGAAGTAATTAGATAGACTTAGCTCAAGAGGGTTAGGTGGTGTCTAACGTGAGACAATGATCTTTCAATTCTCTAATGCTATAGAGTAAGTAAATGAAACTTATTTTTATTTTATATGATTTTGATTCTAAAAACAAACAGAGGCTAGCATTTTAACTATCTAATAATTAATGTTTGCAAAATTAAATTTTTTTTGTTTATAACTATTTAATATTTGTTTCGGTAGTAAATCGAATCGTATTTTAGAATAAATTATTTCTAATCGCTTTTGGTTTTATAGATTGTGTTCACTTTCTGTTGAGTGAATATTTCCTGAAACTTGTTTTCTAATATTCCAGTACTCCAGTTCTAATACAATGTTATTTTTTATACTTTTAAATGTATTGTAGTTCTAAATTATTAGTTATCACTGTTAAAAAACTAACTTTGTGGTTATTAATACTTGTAATACAAGAGTACTATTAAGGAACGAAACGAACAATGGAACTTTGATATGTGTTCTAAAGTGAATAGTTAATAGGATTAGCAATCAATAGTGTGTTGACACTTAGATCGATGATAGAGAATGTCAAACAACCAAATATTTTAGATGTGTACATTTTGGTTATTATTTTAAATAACCAGGAAGATGAAATTTTGAAATATCTCTTCTCGAAAATCTTAAATCTTTATTATATTTATTAATTATTTAAATACTGTACGTTGAAAAAATGACAGCTTAGAATGAATATCCAACAAAAACTATTTCGTTTGCCAATCCTCCACCACTGAGCGAACCAGTTTAGGGTTTAGGTCCAGGTTCATTCCTCATTTATAGTTTAAAGGAGAGTAAGTGATTAAGTTAGAAAATTTTTTTCATCACATTGTTTTCTGTCATCTCCAACTTCGTGTTACCTGTGGTCTCAAGAGTTCTGCCATCTCCCACTTCATGCTACCTGTGGGCTCAAGAGTTTTGCCATCTCCCACTTCGTGTTACCTGTGGGCTCAAGAGTTCTGCCATCTCCCACTTCGTGTTACCTGTGGGCTCAAGAGTTCTGCCATCTCCCACTTCGTGTTACCTGTGGTCTCAAGAGTTCTGCCATCTCCCACTTCGTGTTACCTGTAGGCTCAAGAGTTCTGCCATCTCCCACTTCGTGTTACCTGTGGGCTCAAGAGTTCAGCCATCTCCCACTTCGTGTTACCTGTGGGCTCAAGAGTTCTGCCATCTCCCACCTCGTGCTACCTGTGGGCTCAAGAGTTCTGCCATAGCTGATGTGCTATTCGGCATAGAATAACTACCACCATTTCTCGTAATTTTGTACGTTATTATCCCGATGTTAGAATGTATGGCTGGCCACAACGGTAGTAGATTGTTAAATGTAAAATAGAATTACCTCATCCTCACTTCAAACAAACCGTTTACTACATATTACTAAAGGAACTAATCTTATAAATATCTTCCGACTGAAATGAAGGAAAGTGTTCAAGATGAATGAGTTCAATCTCCTCGTGCTACGACCCCGCTATTCCCTTTTTTGTTCTTTAACACTTTATGTTTCAGGTCTTGCCATAATCCGATGAGGCCATAAATTCTCAATCACAAGTCACGGCTGTAGTCTTAGGTTTCTATTTTAATATGAAACCAGTTTTTCTTCATTATCTTAACTTTACTACCACGTTCATCCCACGTATTATATAGTCAAGTTCTCCTCGTCACTTAATCAGCGTAATTAACGTCTTCCTTACACATCAGTGAGTTCTTCCAGTTATTTAGAGTAATGTACGTCCTAGGTTCGTGTTTTCTCTTTCTCCCCTCCAGGCTCCCATTCAAACACCCTATCGTCATCATGTTGATTACTCAACCTCCCTCCATGGAACAATATGGCTCTTAGGTGTTAAGTTCACCTCGCCTNGGGGGGTATATGTGTGTACTCGTCCCGTCTTAGCAGCCACGATGAAATAGTTACGACCTTGTTGACTGGAACGGTACAGCTCAATTGTTCAATTAATGTAATTAATACCAAACCCTGTATAGCGTATGATGTAGCCTAGCTCTACACTGAGATAACCTTACAATACATGTTATCAAGACAAGGACGGAACATTTCACTAAACGTGGTGAGGCCAGCTGAAAGTGTAGCATTTTAAAATAACCTGTAGCTGGTATTCTATTCATAAATATAATTTTTACTTATGTAGCCTATATTTTAGTAAGTAATATTTATAAAGGTCTATATTTTGATATAGTTAAATTAAATTTGAACGTGAACTTGATTTATTTTATACAATTAGAGTAAAGTACAGAGTCTTCAGTTGAGGACATTTTTAATTTAATTATTGAGGTTGTAGAATATGTTCAAGTTCCAAGACACCTACGGGTAGTATAATTATGATCTTTTCTTTATATATAATGATAGTCGACAATCTGAATTGTTAATATCAAATTTATTTACTAAGAAAAGATCTTATGTTGTGCCTGGTATTGATAAATACAATTATATTCATGAAACTATTAAGTTTAATTTTTTTAATTCGGAAAATATGTTATGTTAGGTTTAGTGAAAATAAAACAATTCAATCCATTAATCCAATAAGATTAAATATTATTTTCAAAGAAAATAAAACGATAAAGATTACTGCTTTTAATTATATCTAGCCAGATATTGAAAATTATTAAATGTTTTAGTTTGTTTTTTATATACATTGCTATAAGATATTGTAGGAAAGTAAACATTTAGTAACTTGTTAGATATTTTCTAACCCTTTCCCTCCATGAAGACCTATAATAGGTTTAAAACTATTACTACCAGATCTAATAAGTTCTAATGATGTGTGTCAGATATAGACTCGCTGAGACATCACAAGTGGGAGACGCCCAACTCTCATCAAAAGTGCCTCAGCGAACTCGGCAACTTGGCGTGGAAGACCAACACACAAACATCTAACACCTGGGCCAGACGACGAGTAAATGAAAGAGGCTTCATTCGTGGTGTTATCAACAACCATCGTCGAGCGCTAGGGGTCGGGTGGCGTGAATCGTGAAGATTATCGCCTCTCTTCATACTTGGAGCTAATCTTGCCAAATTTTGTCAGTCCCAATGGTATAAAAAGGCCTGTCCTTTTTTCATTTATATCTATTCTATTGTATTCACTCGTTGGAGGAACTTATAGAAGAGCATCTTTTAAGACTACATACTGAATACCTCGATGGTTAAGACGTCTGTGTCACCTCCTCACCGCAGATCAAGCTACAGATGATACTATAAATACTGAGGGATGTTGTAAACTTTATTGAGCTTTGAGTTCTATTGTTCAGTGTCCATATGACGTAGTTTTTGTATGTCAGTACTGCTGACTTGTTTCCTATTGCCCATAAGTCATAGTTTATATCTTTATGCACTATCTTTCTGTGTCTATTAGACATAATCGCCAATATTAGGGTCAAGATTAGACTCCTTAGACTATATGACCATGCTGCGGCTAGTTTAAAGGATACATTAAAATAATGGAGGATACCAGGTTATCTATTGTTTGTTTCACGACGTAATTGGGCCTGTAACTGACACTTGTCTTTGATGTGTCTGTGTATTGGTGTGTGGTGCGCAACCTGTGGAGGTGCTGTTTGTCCAAAGTAGTGGTCCACGGGGTTTTGTCTGTTGTGCACGGCAACCTTGTACCTGATTCAGCGTTAGTTAAAACTATCATTATTGTGTCTAGTATTGTTGTCCCATTTTCAGGTTGACAGAATACATATACTATTGATTGCTCAGGCAGTATTAATTAGGAATTAATCAGCCATAGTGTCTGTATCGCCTGGATTCCTGATAGTTCACCGTTTACTAGTTTTAAAATATTAGTTTCTCTACTAGGAACTTATATAATTCTAAAGTCTAACTCTCTATGGAGTCAACTCAAACTAGCTAGCTCATGTTAATTACCTCCCATGTAGCTCCTCAAACTTGGACTAAATTTATGTGGCTTGGTTCTTTATATTTGTAATTATGTGTTGTAGTTGGAAGCCTCACAGTCAGCTGGCTGGAGTAGAATTATCTATGATAATTTTGTAATTAGTTTTGATTATCACTACTAATTTATATTGTCCTAGAGTTGCTGCATGTCATACTATTTGATAGCTTAGTAATTGACCTACCTTAACGAGTTACAAGCTTTTCTTATTTACATACATGGCCTATATATGTGTAGGTTAAAGGGTACCTAGGTTCTTCACACCTGATGCTCCTTTATCGAGCTATTTATATTATTGTAATCGTTTATATTCTCATACTTAAACAATGGCTGGTTTAATAATTTCTACCTTTAGTCCTATGTACTTTCTATTGACTTGTTTGAATATTAATAAACGGATTTGTTAAACTTGTAATTTATTCTTATACATTGTTTCTTCCAATCAACATTTATAATATTCTGAATATTGAAAAATGACACCTGGACATGGGAATCGAACCCGGGACATTTGGCTTAATACGCCAATACTCTAACCACTGAGATATCCAGGAATCATCCCGTTACCAGGGCCAATCTTCACTCATATTTTAAGGCAGAGTCTATGATGGATTTTTCAATTTTCTGAAAATGATATCTAGATTGTGTAATCCTTATTAAAAGCATAAATAATAACTTTGAATATTTTATTATTGACTATTTGCATATTTTATTATTATTTATGAGTTCACAAATGCTGTAATTTAACCTTGTTATCAGCTGTTGCCTTTTTTCTTACTCTCCGTTTGTAGTTTTCATAATAGGACTATATTTTTAATTGTTCTGTGTATCAATGAGCCGATACGTTTTTTTAATTACAGTCATCGGCCAAACATGTCTAGGCTGCCACTTTCTGTTTGCTTGTCACCAGGTTAGTTTTTATATTTTATAATATTGATATGTATTCATCTAATAAACACATAAACAAGGAAGACTCATTTGAAGTAGAGTTGACACTCCCTTTTCACTCGATATGTATTTTAAGATAGTTCAGATACTTCTAAAGTTCATTTTATAAATTAACCACAATATTACATTGATACAAACTTCTATAAATAGCTTGAAACAAATGTACATGTATTAACTAAACAAACAAAATATAAACAGACCTTCACAATTCCAAGCTTGTGTATAGGATACTTTAGACAAAACTGTTCAAAATTAGAATTTTTCACAGAGTTGAAATGTTAGTTTTATTTGATTCTCTGGTCAAATATGTTGTAGTGTATTGGAGGATTTTATTTCGAATTAACTTTGTTGCAACCCAAACCATTTTTGATGTAGGATCAGGCTGACTGGCAAACCGGTGATTGAATAATCAATATGGTGCAACCGGCTCTTACTATTTAAAATAAATGGAACGGAACTCCGCACGGACTTTCTCGCTTTATTGTTTAAAAATGGAGATATTTACTCAAAACTCGTAATATATATGAGACTAAATAATAAGCACCTGCAATCCTAATCATAAACCTATACATATGTAAAAAAAATTGAGTCCTGGTTTAAATTTTATTATTTTATTTTTAAGCGACTAATGACCTCATTTGTATGTTTGGACCGATAAAAAAGATCCATATTTGGTCCACAAGGATCAACACTTCGTATTAAAATTTTAACTTCCGGTTAAAATTGTCAATATTTTATTAAGTGTTGCTCATCTTCATGTCATAGCATTGCTTTTAAATTCCTCAATTATAAATTTTGACCAATAAAAAATATAAGTATTGACTATTTAGTCCAAAATGGAGATAGGTCATTGTTGTACAAACATTTCTCCTAAGAGGCTTAAAGAAAAATAACAAAGTTTTGAGAGACTAACTTATAATTAACTACTCTATGGCATTGGAGAATTATTGCGTTAAAACTTAAATTGTATCTCTTTACAACTAAAGATCACAAAATTGTATTAATATATTTGCCATTATCTTAGAAACTGTTCGTTTAATAAAAATAAATTTCATATACAAGTTATTTATTTTTAATAGTACTAAAATTTTGCAATGATAAGTTATTTAGTATCTCAAATAGTTGCGGAGATACGGAAATTTCAGCTTCGGTAAAGTACCCTAAAAGTCATTTTGATGGGAAAAGGAAAATAGCCAGTTTATTTATAATAATAATCAACGAATTTATTAATAACGAATTTTTATCAAAATTTTAATAGTTTATTTGTTGAAAATAGATTTTTTCTCTTTTCGCCCTTTACTAAAATACTCTTAATTTTAAGTTTAAACAGACACACAAACAGACGGTATTGCAAAGATCACTTTTGAGGGCTCGGCGGGTCATTTATGTTGACATCCATCAACATTTCAGGTTAGATTTTCTTAAGGTCACAATACTTTACATTTAGTGTTCGAAAAGTTAAATTATATATATATTTGCGTATAGCTTAAAATTTAATAGTTTTAGGAAGTTATGCTTCGAGTAAAATAATTGTATTATAAATAGATCTACAAATTTTAAATGATAAGTAGTTTCATATCTCAAATATTTTCGGATATGTGATAAAACATGATAATTTGCACTTCAGACCAGAGCACTTAGTCATTTTGCCTAAATATTGAGAGTAGCCATTTGGTTATATTTTTTTATAATTATAAATGATTGTGTTATATTTATAAATTATTTTGTTATATTTATAAATTATTAGAAATGATATAATAATGCAAAATAATTTTAGCCAATTTGGAGAAAATCGACTTTATCTCTTTTGGCCCTTCAGTAAAGTACTCTTAATTTAAGGGTTATATATCCAATTCTAAAAAATCATTAGGGGCAACCCTATGAAAATCGTAAATACCAAGTTTTAGCCTGATCGGTAAAGTAGTTTAGATTATAGTTTGAAATACAGACAGATAAATGGACGTATAGATGGAAATTCAATAAAAAACTTTTTAGAATTCGGGGGGGGCCATGCCACGTCGAGATTCATTGAAATCTCGAGTTTGATTTTTTTTTTACGATCAAAATTCTTTCTCTGCCTGTATGATAGCGAGAAAGTAAAAAAAAGTCAGACACAAAGGCCTACACAAATACAAACAAACCAAATTTATTCGCATTGGTCTATTTTCAGTGATTTAAAGGCACTTTAAAATTCACAGCATATCGTATGAACATATAAATACAACTAATTGAATTATTTGATAAAATAAATAGATAATACGTAAGATATTAACTTGCATATAAATTGCAAGTCCACCCTCTATAATATGTCAGCAAGTTTCTTCAAAACATTGTCCAAACAATGTAGATATCTCTCCCCTCAGCTAATAATTCTATTTTACTAATCTTTTACTTCCACCCTATAAGTCTTAGTCCCCATTTTGTTAGGGTGAAACCATGAATTATTAGGTTGTACATTACCATGATAATAGCCCTTCTGTAAGCTTCCATTCTGGGAGCAAATGGGAAAGGGGAAGAAACTACACTAGCAGAAAGAAGGAGGACCAATATCAAATATTTCGAAAGAAAGACATAGTTAGGCACTGAAAGAAAATGATATAGGAGGAATGTTTGGAGGGAGATTTTTTTTTTCTCAAGGAATAAAAACTAACTCCTTTTTACCATAGTCAAAATTCACATAAATGGTTTGGATCAGTAATTTTATTGGAAACTCATGTGAATGTTTTTGTTAAGGCTCCTAAATTTAAACTCAAATATATTCAACTAAAATCACAATTAACAAATAGGGATTTATTATTAAATAACAAAGAGATAATTACTATTAATAATTAGTTATTATCAAAAGATATTTACTTTTAATAATATATTCATAATAAAATGGATTTATCATAAATATATTATTAAAGTACGATTTAGAAACCTATTGTTTATTTTATCTTAGAGAAACTAGGGTATATATGTGGAATGTATGTTATATCGACATAATATAAAACATCTGTTCAAAATCTTATGAAAAATGTAGGTGACTGGTCACGCTTAATTTAAGACATATTTTCTACAAGCATTAGCCCACTGCTTAACACTCACATTAAATAATACATCAACACATTCCACAACTTCAACTGCTAGTTAAGAATGTAACTTATTAGAAAGTAGTGTTTTATGTGTATATAAAGATCAACGTTTTATTGAATATATAGATTTGCTATCTAAAAAACAAAAATTAAGTAAATTGAAATAAGTACTCTATAGCAAGCTCCCTATCATGCTAAATAAAATTAGGTTGTTGATTATGTACCAAGAAAGAAAACTAAATAAACTTAATTCACAAGCAACAGGATAAAATAACAGTAAAACATTACTAAATATAATACACAAATGCAATCAATTTAACACAGGCTTTCTAAAGTGGAGGTATTGTTGCAAGTAACACAAAAAATTATTTAAATCTATTATCAAATAAATACAACTATATAAAACAAATTGACAACCAAAACCATAAAATAACCGAAAAAAAATCAAGAGACTATTCCAAGCACGCTAAAGGTTACTATATTAGGTGGAATAATTGTTCAATTGGGTATTGAAAGAATTTATTTTAGCTTAATTATCAAAGCAACAAAATTATAATACTAATACTTAGCACTGCGTCTTACTACACGTTAGGGTTTGGCTATACACCTAAGTAAAGTAACAAAACCAAATAAACACAATTTAAATACAAAATCATCAAACATCTGATAAATACCTACGTTTAAGATACAAATGTAATCACAATCAGAGTGATTCTCTTACGTGAACACATGTTTTATTGAACAAACAAACAAATAGTTTGTAATTACTATCAAGGAAATAAAACAAAATAAAATTAATATAGAGGAGAAACATTGGAAAAAACTGAAAAATACCATCAATTAATCATCAAATTCCAGCATAAAAAAGTTATTTTAATACGTGGCAGTATTTTTGCAATTAATATTAAAATATATGTTTCAAATTTATTGTCAAATAAATAATAATATTATAGACACAATTTAAACGCAATATCATAAAAAATACTGAAAACCCCTAAATCTTAGACAAAAATTGAAGAACGCTAAACGCCAAAGTATTGTTGTAATGAACAGATAAATGAATAATTTAATTCTACTTTCAAAGAATCAAAATAATTAATAAACCTAGTTTACACGATAAGTCATAAATTAACTAATAAAATACCTAAATTTAGGACGAAAATGAATACATACTAAAAAAAAGGCTCTGTTACGCGGAGGCACTGTTTAAATAAACAATGAAAGATATAATATGCATTATTTTTTAAATGACATATATATTGAATTATTGGATGTTTAATGTACAGTATACATTTATTATATTGGTTGCACCTTAACTTCTTGTTTTAATGTTATTTAATACCGCGCACCACAAAGTGATCACTTACTGTTAACAATAGGTCCCAAGTGGTGCGGGACGGAAGACATGATGTCCCTTAGCATGTTCTATTAATATCTACCAATGAAGCTATATTTAAATGTAAGCTGAGGTGTATTTACTATGTGTTTATTATTAGCTAATATAATATTGATGCCATTTATGCTATATTATAAATGGTCTAAATACTTATACAAGAACTGGGGGGATATTATTGATCCATTTAAGTTTTTAAAATGATTCTTCACTTGATATCTATGTATATCACTAGACATGTGATTCTACCTTTTTTTAAATAAAATGATAAATAATACAAAGAAACATGATGGTTTTACATTTAATTCCATTGTATATCTTCCCACATGATGTATTCTGGGCACTTTAGACCTATTTTCACAGAAACATTTGATTAAAATCGAATAAAAATAATCATTTTGAATTTAATGGATAGATTTATTTAGAAGTTGTTGTAACGGTACAAATTAAACCAGCCCACCAGTGACTTGGCGACCCAGTTCACCCCTGTATGTGTAGTTGTTGGTCCAGTACTTATTTAGATAATATCTTCCTTTAGATATTTGGGTCCAGATATATAATATTTATAAACATATCAATAAACACATGAATGCTAATTTTTAATTTTAATATCTAATGACAGTGTATTTAAATTATTTATTATAAATATTCAACCTTTTACGGCTTGAAAACGTTTTCACAAGGATCTGGTTGCTGTTATAACTGAAATAGAAACAAATATACAGATTAATGAAAATCATACTTCCATCACAAACAACTCAACATCTACTAAGAACACTTTTAAATTTGTGCGGATACCTCTTTTTAAACCTGTTTGTGATGTCACTGTTAACCGAAACTACAAAAAGCTTCATTGTAACATGAAGACAAAATGAGTTGAGTCAGCGCCACCCGTTAGTTTTTTATCATTTTAAATTTGGTCTGTTATTTCTTAAACCCTTTCATACCCTAATTAATCTCTTACGGCTAATTACTTATTTTATGTCACAATGCGTATAGTAGGATTATACTTTAATAAACCAGGGGCTGCCATTATCACGAAAGCGAATTAAATTCGAGTATTTAATCAAAATATAAAAAATTTATAATTTTAAAGTTAATTCAAATATACTATTATAACAAGTAGAGCTAATTGCACTTATTTAATAGGTAAGGCTCGCAATTGATCTAAAAAAGAAAATAATCCAAAGATGTAGAGATTAGGGATAACCTAATATTATTTGCCAAAGTAAATAGTTCCAGGAGTTATCATGACAACACGCACAAAATAGAATAATTAACAACAGTCTGAAAGCAATCCAATTTACTTCGGGAAAATTTAAGATACTCTTCTTGGATAGTTTATGTTCCTATTTACATAATATTTTGTGATCCTGACATCTTTAACCATGTGACTAGAAAGGGTGAGTGTATATTAAACTAATAAACATATCAATGTTAAATTTATTGTAATTACTTAGGGAAAACCGAGGTTGTGCTCCTCACGGTAGTATTTATTTTGTTAGTTGTGAACTGGACGACTTAAATCATGAAACTACCGTCTTGTGTTGTTATATATTTATCATAATATGGTTGACAATCAGTATGTGCGGTTGAATATGCTAGTAATCTGTTTTCGAACGAGCTTATAAAATAAATTTTCAAATTTAACCTTAAATCCAAACATTCATTTTAAAATACCGATGTTTTCCTCCGGGCAGTGCCGTGAACGTGCATAAAGATATAAATATACATAGTAATAGCTATTTATCTAATATTTTTCAACTTTATAGAGCTTTATATATATATATACACTCAGTATATAATTATTATATTATTATGGTATATATAATATTTACATACTTATTATAAGTATAATAAGTATATAAATGGTATATATAATATTTACATACTTATTATAAGTATAATAAGTATATAAATAATATATATATTTATGATAAGTATATAATAAATTATTTTTTAAATTGAGAAATATTAGATAAATAACAATTGAGATTTAAAATAATTAATTTTGAAATGATGATAGGGAATAAATTAATTTTCTTTGGCAGGCTAGTTTTAGAATCCATATAAGATCTAGTGTACAGCATAATATTAAATGTTTGTTAACGTTGGTGAGCACTCTGCAACAAAATACCTAATTTTAGTACTAAGATACAGGTTTTATAAAAAGTTTATGAAAGGAGATAGTAAGGCACTGTTGTTCTTTTTTACCTAAAATGTGAGTTTTCTATTTCTACTGGGTCTCTTTTAGCTAAAAGTGCCGAGGATATAGCGTAAGGCCAGCTGATAAGGTGTAGTTTCATTTATGCTTGTCGTGACGGTATGCAGCCATAGGCTTTAGCCGCATGGGGTGTCTATGTTTGTAGATCCAGTCTAGGGAAAATTGTAGTGATCAAATGGGACTTTATGGTACATCGTGGTGCGGTAAAGTTATAAGCTGTATAGTATTTCAAATAATGTATTTGTATGGTAGAGGTGGGAAGGGCATGCAGGGAGAATGAGAAAATATAAAACCGTGTTCAGGATACAGGCTGGAAAACCCAAAGGGTAGATGCAAATGGAAAGACCTAAACACAGATGGGAGAATACCATTATTATAATATTTCTGAAAGAGATAAGATGTGTTAAAGGGGACTTTATAGAGCTAGATCAAGATATAATTATGTGTCTTACTTTTGTAAGTGACGTAAAGAACTTTTGAGTTCCTAATTCTATAGAGTTATTAAGTATGTATATGAGAAGATAACTTGTTAGATATCTTTATAATTTTGAATAGAGGGTCATATAAAACAATGGCTGTCTACTTTCTGATAGAAGACACAGATCATGATACAATATTCTAGTTATTTGTTTACTAGGGAACTACTGAAGTTGTTCTAGTTACCGAATAAGGATTTTAAGAAAGGGCTTTGTAATTTTTATAAAATAATATTGTATCCCATAAGTTGTGAGATAAAACGTTTACTAAGGGAAGGATTTTCTTACATATTTATATCTTAATAGTATTAACTATTTATAGAGTTGAAATGATAAACTACCAAATATTAAAATGAATAGCAAATACCAAAAGATAGTAGGCTTAACAACCACGAGTCTCTAAGTCTGGCTAAAGATATTGGCCTAATTAAAGTGACATTCAAGCTAAGTCTTGTGCATAAATATAAAGGATCATTTGTAATTGTATTCAATAAAGCGGCGCAGTGTAATCTATTCTGAAAAATAAGCTAAACGTCTTACAACAAAATATGGCCTGGACCGCTTCGCTATCGATATATTATGGCAACTAGGTGGATACTATTATACATGACTCATTCGGCGTGTCAGAGACATAAAGCGTCACTCTCGGTTACTTGCTGTGATTTAAGGGGGCCAGTAAGATAGCGTACTAATACACAAATCAGGAACTGATCGATATAGTTCTGATTCACGGTGATGAATGACAGAATTCCGCTTCCGATGCTCGTAGTATGCAGCACACACCCAAGGACATTTGTGGCACTGAATTGTCGTCGCCTGAAGGCAACCGATAACTTTGCACCCGTGATGCTCAACACCGGGCCGCTACATCTCAGGATCATTACAGTGGGAGAGACAGTTCTGATTTCTGTGGAACGCTCACCGGATGGCGATTAGCAGCACGTCATCACCTGTCACAGACGTCCATGTGGAGGATGGTACGTAGCAATTATTGTACCCCTTATCCGACTCGGTGGCGTAGTTAGCTAACACGCTAGCTTAGTGTTGAGATAGACTGCTGAGGAGGGGTATATTGAGGTTCGAATCTCGTTCGGGTGAACTGAGGGTGGTTTTCCTCTATCCCTTCACGCAAATACGGGTTCACTTCCTCTAAATTAATACTTAACAATACCTAACCCATTAGCGTAATTCATATTTAGTCTATAACAAGAACGGGTAGTATAACAGAGTGCTAGATTAATATAATATATTGTACACCTTCCATTTGCAAACTGTACCTGTGTTGAATCTACCTCCGATTTTGAACGCCGTCGGACATTCTTTTAGAAGATGCTGTACCACCACGCCACAGATCAACAATTCCTCAACAGAGCACTGTCAATTTGATGAAGCAACAGTTACCAGAAATGGCAGAGTAAATTTCCGCGACCAGCACATTTGGGCCAACACAAATCAAAATGCTGTCTTGGAGGTTCATTCACAGTATCAATTCTTCATAAAAGTTTGGGCGGGATTTGGTGAGTACATTTTATTCGAACCGTAAGAATTGGCTGCACGACTACGTGGTGAAAACTTCCTACAATTTCTGCAGACCGTTTCTGCCCAACTACACGAGAACGTTCCGCTGGACACATGACAACATGTGATTGCTTCAGGATGGAGCCCCCATACATTATGACTGTATAGGGAGACGCCATTTGCCCGAATACTATCCCAGACGATGGATTGGAAACAACAGGCCTGTTGCATGCCCAACTCACCTTGATACTTCTAGTTGTGGGGCTACAGTCGTGATGGAAGAGGGAGGAACTATGTTGTCAATGCAATGGTGGAGACTTCAAACATCTCCTATGAATGTGCAATGTTCTACTACCCAGGTCAATAAAAGAAACTCTACAACATAACGGTAGTATCTGTCAGTTTCTTGATAAAGAATTGGTCCCAGAAATATTATTTATTTTTATGTGTAGCGTCCACTGCATCGCTTTAATATACACAGTTATGAACCCCGCTGTATAAAATATACCATTTTCTTATAGAAAATCATACATCGTATTTCATTATTTTTATCACGTAGTCCATTAAAATTATTTATAAATCCTTGTTTATTTAATATTCTTTGAAGCTCTCAATTTTTTTAAATATCTTTAGTATACGGAATACTTGACAGAAGAGATATTATATCAAGCTTGGTCTCCTGTATGTAGACTATTAGCCGCTCAGAAGGTACAGAGCTTTGCCAAGGGTAATACATAGGAGGTTGCTTGTATGTAGACTATTAGCAACTCTGATGACACAGATATTTGCCCAGGGTACTACTAAGGAGGTTGCTTGTATGTAGACTATTATCAACTCTGATGACACAGAACTTTGCCCAGGGTACTACATAGGAGGTTGCTTGTATGTAGACTATTATCAACTCTGATGAGACAGAACTTTGCCCAGGCTACTACATAGGAGGTTGCTTGTATGTAGACTATTATCAACTCTGATGACACAGAACTTTGTCCAGAGTACTACATAGGAGGTTGCTTATATGTAGACTATTATCAACTCTGATGACACAGAACTTTGCCCAGGGTACTACATAGGAGGTTGTTTGTATGTAGACTATTATCAACTCTGATGACACATAACTTTGTCCAGGGTACTACATAGGAGGTTGCTTGTATGTTAGACTATTATCAACTCTGATGACACAGAACTTTGCCCAGGGTACTACATAGGAGGTTGCTTGTATGTAGACTATTATCAACTCTGATGAGACAGAACTTTGCCCAGGCTACTACATAGGAGGTTGCTTGTATGTAGACTATTATCAACTCTGATGACACAGAACTTTGTCCAGAGTACTACATAGGAGGTTGCTTATATGTAGACTATTATCAACTCTGATGACACAGAACTTTGCCCAGGGTACTACATAGGAGGTTGTTT
This sequence comes from Timema californicum, assembly GCA_902141385.1. Lineage (NCBI taxonomy): Eukaryota > Metazoa > Arthropoda > Insecta > Phasmatodea > Timematidae > Timema > Timema californicum. The sequence goes on along the minus strand of CABFOW010002034.1, from coordinate 50,812 downwards.
GTATGTAGACTATTATCAACTCTGATGACACATAACTTTGTCCAGGGTACTACATAGGAGGTTGCTTGTATGTAGACTATTATCAACTCTGATGACACAGAACTTTGTCCAGGGTACTACATAGGAGGTTGCTTGTATGTAGACTATTATCAACTCTGATGACACAGAACTTTGCCCAGGGTACTACATAGGAGGTTGCTTGTATGTAGACTATTATCAACTATGATGAGACAGAACTTTGCCCAGGGTACTACATAGGAGGTTGCTTATATGTAGACAATTATCAACTCTGATGACACAGAACTTTGCCCAGGGTACTACATATGAGGTTGCTTGTATGTAGGCTATTATCAACTCTGATGAGACAGAACTTTGCCCAGGGTACTACATAGTAGGTTGCTTATATGTAGACTATTATCAACTCTGATGACACAGAACTTTGCCCAGGGTACTACTAAGGAGGTTGCTTGTATGTAGACTATTAACTTGCCAAGGGTACTACATAGGAGGTTGTTTTAGCGTCGTACCTGCAATTAGATGATGTGATGATAGTGAAATTGCGGAGCAAGTAGTGATCTTAGACCTAATTTAAACCAAACACTTGTTACAGTAGGAATAATAACTATTTCGATAAAATTAGTCGTGGTATCACCCGGGAATCGAGCATAATCACATGGTATTGGGTTCAACAATTGCAAGGATGCTTATTTTACCAAGGGATTTCATTTAAACATATCAAACGAGATAAATATTAAATAAACCATTTTATATATAATTTTAAATGTCCTTTAACCGATAGTTGAAACAATGAGTTAACGGCTAATCCGATTTTGACAAGAGACCACTCATTTTAAAGGGTAGAGGCTGGGGATATCTCCAAAATACTACTTTCCAGAAAAAATAATATTTTACTAGTGAAACCACACAAATCTTGGTCTCAATGGTGCTGTGAACAAGATAAGGATTGTAACAATAGGCAACTGTACACACAGCAGAAAATATGAATATTTGCTAAACCATTAATATACTTTGTGCATCAGTAAGTAATATGGTAAATAATAAATAAATGATTTTGATTAAAGGCCAATCAAATCATAAGCAAATGGTATAGTGATATAATTTAAGAAATAAATAAAAAATTGGTATATGATTAAAAATATAGTAGTTTAAATATATACAATTTATTTAGTTAACGTTTTCTTTTAATATCTAGAAATAATTTGTCACAATCTAACTAATAGAATATTTGGTCTTAGAAAATATTTTACAAATATTCCTTGAAGGAATTGAGGAAATTAATATCTTAAACGGGGAATATGTTATTTACGTTTATAGTTGTAATTATTATATGTTTCACAGTTTATCTTTATCAATTATCTATAATTTACTTGGTATATTATGTGTAATCAACCTGGAGAAATACGTCTGCTAAACTTTAGCATTAATTGCAAGAAATAAATATAAATTGGAATTGGGAAGAATTTTAATTTAGAATAAACTAATTAAACTTGCTGTTTAGCAAAGATGCATCTTTTCAAAACAATAAATTAGACAAATATTCTAAATTCAAATCTTTCGTAATGTATTTGGTCACTGTTTGTATCGGTTGCAACCATATCCATGATATAAGAAGGGTACAGGGGAAATGGAGAGAAATTAGCCCTATACACTTTAAAGAATTAATTTTATCTAACAAACCACACCTAGGCCCCATAAAACAATTATTTTAAATTAATTCAAATATTACGGAGACCTCTGTTAACCTTAACTCAAATTGTACTATAAAGTTAAAGATAATGTCTAAATAACAGTGGATCCCAAATGGTGGTCCGTGGACCCCTGAAGGTCCTTGAGCTGTTCCTAGTGGGTCCACGACAACCACCAAAATTAAAAAAAGTTTAAATAATAACGAAACAAAAGTATGCCTAATATTAATCAATAAAATTCTTCCCCTCCTTCTAACCAACCTGCGCTGTGATTACTGCGCTTCCCTTTCACCCCACATGCCTGCGCAGTGCTTACTGCTCTTCCATTTCACCCCACACGCCTGCGCAGTGCTTACTGCGCTTTCCTTTCACCCCACACGCCTGCGCAGTGCTTACAGAGCTTTCCTTTCACCCCACACAACTGCGCAGTGCTTACTGCGCTTCCATTTCACCCCACACACCTGCGCTGGGCTTACTGCGCTCCTCTTTCTCCCTAAACACCTGCGCTATGCTTACTGCGCTTCCCTTTCACCCCACACGCCTGCGCAGTGCTTACTGCGCTTCCATTTCACCCCACACACCTTCGAAGTACTTACTACGCTTCCCTTTCACGCCACACGCCTGCGCAGTGCTTACTGCGCTTTCCTTTCACCCCACCCACCTTCGCAGTACTTACTGCGCTTCCCTTTCACCCCACACACCTGCGCAGTGCTTACTGCGCATACCTAGGCTACTGTTCTGTTATTGGATTGACCAATCGAGTCGATTCGGTACGTCACTCATCATATTGCACTGACAGTCATCATACATTGTAAAGTTATTCATATTGATTTGTTGCATTTAATTATTTTCATCTGATTGTTTCCAAACATGGACCGTTGGCTTGATAGGGGTTCTTTTAGAATAACAATAAGTGATGTTGATTAGGAAGAGTTGGTTGAAGATACGCCAAGTGATTTAAGTGATGAAACTCTCTGTTCCAAACATAACCTTAAAATGAGTGATCGAAGAGTATCGGAATTGCGAAAGTTATAAAATATAACAGTGACTATTTACAACCAGTCTTTACATTTGCAGGCCCTGAAGCTGATCCAAGGGCACAGTGTGTTATTTGTTTGAAACTTTTGTCAAACAAATGCATGAAACCAACTAAATTGCGCCGTCATCGTCATCTTGAAAATAAATATAGATAATACAAAAGTAAGTGTTTGGAATTCTTTAAAATTAAGCTAGGAGTATTTAAAAAAATCACCAAATTCTATTAAATCTCAAACTTGCAGTTTAAATGAGAATGCTGCCTTATCATCGTATGAAGTTGCTCAACTTTTCGGAAAATCTGGCAAGGCTCATACAATGGCTAGAAACCTTTATCTCCAGGATACAGTTGCTATTTGTAAGAGAATGATAGGTGACTGAGTAGCTAAAATAGTTAGTTCAGTAACTCTTTCAAATAACACAATTCAAAGAAGAATTTCGGGTTTATCTGAAAATATAGAGAATACTTTATTTGTTAGAATTTGTATGAGTGACATGTTCGTTCTTCAGTTAGATGAAATTACATATGCATCGAAAAACGCTTCTATGTTGATTTTGATTAGCTTCATATGGGAAAAACAATTGTTCAAGGATTTATTTTTCTCTTGTGAATAATGGATATGAAGGAGATGAGAAGGTTTTTTCAATGCAATCAACCTGTTTTACTACTAAACGTGGCAACAGAGGGTGCCACATCCATGTCGGGTTACAGAACAGGGCTTTTGAGATGAGTGAGAACATTTGCTCTACATATTAAGTGGACTCAATGTTGCATTCATCGAGAGGCTATGGTGGCTTTCCGACTTCCTGAATTGGTGAATTTTTTTTTTAGTAGTGGTTAAAGTAATAAATCACATAAAGACGTGACCACTGATATCCAGGATTTTTGAACTATTATTATTTACACTGAAGTCTATTGGTTGTAAGGTTGCCTCAACGATTTTTTTAAATTAAGAGATGAGGTGCACATATTTATTCTGGATATTTTTAAATTTTAGATTTGCTTTCTGTTTTCTTGTGGCTATAAATGTTTGCCTATTTAGCAGATGTGTTTGAACATCTGAATGTTGCTAGTATGAGTTTACAAGGAAATTGTGTGGACAATTCTTGTGTTCAGAACAAGATAAATGCAACAATCAAGAAATTTCAAATGTGGTCAAAACGTGTGGATAAAGAGTCTTTTACAAACTTTCCGACTCTGAAAGAATTTTTGGAATCTACTCCAAAAAATACCAGAACAGGAGAAATAAGAATGATACGAGCATCTGGATCTTTTAACAACAACATTTTGAGAATATGTTCCTGTTGAAAGAAACGATTTCAAGCTTACTGCCTCGATAAGAAAAGCATTTAAATGCAAAATTGAAGACGTTTCTAATCTTAGTGAAAACGAGGAGGACCAGCTTGTTGACTTAACAAACAATGGTGTTATATTTGGTTATTACAATGGAAGAATTATTGAATTCTTGTTATCGTTTTATCGAGATGATTAAAACCAACTAGCTGAAAAATCATCTAGACATTTTCTGCCTTTCTGAACAATATTTTGATGTGAACACGCTTTTTTAACACTATGCTACAGGAAAAACAAGTATATAAATATACTTAATATGCATGTATTAATACATTTTCATGCAAGCTTAACTAACCGTTATTGTGTTATTTATTACTATTGTATTAATTATTATTACAGCGTGGGGTGACCTGGTAGTCTAGGATTAAGGTGTCATACTTCTGTGTTCCAGGTCCAGGGTTCAATCCTCAGTCCCGGCACAGTATTATCTGATCACCAAACCCTTCCTTCACCTCTGACAAGACGTGTATTAATCACAACTAGTGAATGTGGGGAATGCCAGGCCTCCACCGTGATTCGGATCCCACGTTAAACTGTAGGTCCTCCATTTCATCTCACAATAACCCTACCATTACACATTGGCGTAAGTGCGTATAACACGAACGGGTAGTAATACGTGGTGCTAATTGTAATAATAATATTACAACTAGATTTAGTGTAAAAATGAAAGTATGTAAAAACATCTTTCACTAAGATTTACTGTGACAAATTCCCAGTTTTGTAGGTTCTATAACATGAATTATTAATAGGGAAAGGGGTGCTATTTTATATTATTGAATAGATTTGTTTCTAATGATTAGAATAAACGAGGAGTCCACCAATCTCAAAGAGGCTATTGGGGGGGTCCTTGTCTGGTAGGTAATTGTGAACCACTGGTATAACAGGGGGCAGCACCCTCTCAATTAGAATTAAAATGGAATTTTCCCCGTTTTCCTCTGTCCACTTGATACGTCTAATGTGTTTATATTTGTGTGTTACCACGCTTGTAAACACCGGTTAGAGCTATAGACATTTCCTCGAATTATTAAAAGAGGAATGGGGAAAGTTTATTCGCGTTTCCGTAAAGGAAGATCTGGAAGCCTGGAGCTCACACTTCCTCATCATTGAAAAACAAAATAAACCATTTTGACGTTCATTACGTGAACCTACTGATGAATACTTCAGTAACATTATAACTTTCTAACAGATTTTAATAGCTTCAGCCTTCAGATTGAAAACCACAGTAAATAATTCTTTGTACTTTTATAAAACTATATAGGGGACCTGGCGGTCTAGGGGTAAGGTGTCAGACTTCTGTGCTGGCGGCTGGGGTTCAATCCTCGGTCCCGACACAGATCTATCTGATTACCAAACCCTTCCTTCACCTCTGACAAGACATCTTGTGAATGTGGGGAATGCCAGGCCTCCACCGTGTTTCGGGTTCCATGTTAAACTGTAGGTCCTCCATTTCATCTCACAATCACCTTACCATTACACATTAGCGTAAGTGCGTATAACCCGAACGGGTAGTAAGACGCGGTGCTAATAGTAATAATAATATAAAACGATATAATAATGTTGGACTTTTTAAAATTTTACAAGTATTAAATGTATTGAAAATAGAAAATTATCTCAACTCTAAAATTAATAATTTGAGTTTAATGATCTATGTTATATACACACTAGAAACACAATGGTATATAATACTGCCATGACAGCAATTAGAGCTCTCTCCTCTCACAAATGGTTACATATGTTGGTTGTTGAAAGCAAAAGGTTTCGCAGTAAGTTGTATAACCAGATATTTTAAAATGACATAGCCTTAACGAACTAACCCATTTAACCTGTATTTCAACTATCAAACTTTTGTCCGAATAAATATTACACGATATATTTTCTTTCAAAATAAAATGTTTTCTTTAAAAAGGGAGTTAAACTCGAGTATAATGAAGGATTGACTGCCAAAATTGTAATATTTCTTTTATCCCCTTCATAGTTATCAATCCTCTAAGCTCCTCTCTCTGGAAGTGTGGGGCGCAACCATCTCCTTCCTCTACAACCACTTCTATGGAGCTGCCAAGAAAGGTTTATCATCAACCCATCACCCAATATATCCGTCTCTCTTTTATAAAATTGATAAACTATCTCAGACTGAATGCCATCACCAACTTTCTATTCTACTTTGGAAACCTCAGTGTGCTTCTTTGAAACTTGGTTCTACAAACGTAACATATGCCCGTGGGCAGAAAGTTATATATTTCTTCATTTTAATTTAGTTGATATATTTGGCGCGCACTTTCTGAAGTGACTGATTATTTCAGAAATCCCCGTACGATAATTTATATGATCTGGATTGAAAGGACCCACCAAATTCATTGGGAAAGGTATTTTAACACTTCCTCCGGGGTTCTATAACATACCCGAACCAACCTGGAACTGAAGGATTTACTTTCCCTCCAAAGGAAGTTGTGCTACGGATTTTTATCGCTCAAGAAAAGTTCGTCAGACCCAGCTGGGATTGAACCCATGAACGTCGAATTTTTAGGTGAGCACTTTATCCTAAGACCACCGGGGTGAACAAGATATTTTTGCTCTAGACCTATAGCATACAATTATGATGAAAACATAATTTTTATAGTTACAATGGGTGCTAGTGAACCACATCTTAATCATAATGATAATATATATAGTATAACCAATCAGTCTCTGATATAATAATTAAATATTTGTTCTTGATATCAATTTTGACAGAGAAAATGAAGATATTTGAATAAATAAGTTAAGTAAACCTCTAATGTGAGTAAATTTGTCTTGTAACCTTGATTATTGAAACACTTGTTTAAACATTTCTCGAATTTAATAGTGTTTTTCCATGTTTATCCTTACCACAAATTAAATATGTTTATCAAAACTTTATATACTGAAATTGAAAGGTGATAATAAAATTTTGTAATTTTAAATGTTATTAGAAATACTAAAATAGTAAATTTATATTAATATATTTAATTTAAATTTGTTAATTTAAATTTAATGCTGTGAATCTGTTAATAAATTAATTTAAGGAATTAATTTTTTCAGGTGAAATATGAAATTTATATTTGGTAATTTAAATTTAATGCTGTGAATCTGTGAATAAATTAATTTAAGGAATTAATTTTTTCATGTGAAACATGCTTCTAATATTCTCAATTTTAAAATTTCTCTCTATTTCCTATAATCTACACTTAAATTCAGATATATGATTCTAATTCAAAATTCTAAGGCTGACGGTAGAATTGTAAATTAATAATTCTTTATAATAATTGTTAATTAAAATTTATAATTAAGGGTGTTTTTATAACTTAATTGTTAACATTTTAAATAAAATATAAAAAGATACTTGGTAACTATTTATTATTAAAAATATTTATAGTCTTCTGAAGGTAAATGGTGTCAGAATTAAACTCATTATTATACTTTTTTATAGTTTATTCTCAAACTTAAGAAATACATTTAAATATATCAAAATGTCCCCAATTAAAATGTTAATTTACTTATATAGGAATACTATGGTTTAGTAATACAACGGTAAAAATAAATAATTACAAAATAAGTATTTCAATAAATCTTAACATTCAGGCGATGGATCCGATATCCATTTTCTCTTCTTTTCTGTAGAAATAAATTTAAATAATCTCGTCACATCCTAGGATCGTATAAAAGCTCACAGTTAAGCCGGGGATTTGTTATAAGAATGACGCATAGCCAGTTCTTGAAGAATTCAACAATAATTTCCAGCTCTTGCATCAAGGGTATACGTTTTATAAATGAATTTTTAAAATTATATAAATTTATTGAAATATCACTTAATTCATTAGTAATTTACTTTCCCTATGGCATTAGGAACCTGAAAGTTCATTCCCGCACTTAAAAAATGTACACCACTTATCTCTATCTTTAGAATGTTCTATCCAGTCCAAATTATTACACCATATCCCTATCTTGAACTATTTCTATCTATTTCCTCTCACCACATAATATTACTATCTTGAGCCAGTTCCATCCAATTCAACTTACCACACCCTTTCCCTATTCTGAGATAGTTATATACAGACTATCTCATTACACTATGTATCAATTTGAGATAGTTCCATCCAGTCTACATCAATACACTATATCCCTATCTTGAGATAGTTTTTACAGTTAAACTTACTACACCAATTCTCTATCTAAGGAAAGATATGTCCAGTTTACCTCATTACACTCCAACTATATATTAGTCTAGTTATATCCAACCTAACTTATTACAACATATCTCCATCTTTATCTATTTCTATCCAGTACACCTCATTACAATCTATCTTTATCATGAGCTAGTTATATTCAGTCTTCCTCATCACACCATATCTATTTCAGGTTCATACTAATGTTATCCTCTTATCTGAGTCTAGGTCTTCAAAATGGTATCTTGCCAGTCAATACTCTTAACACAATTTTAAAATCCATTCTCACTGCATGTCCTACCCACGGTAATCTACGTGGCTTGTTTAGCCTAACAATGTTTTTTGATGAGTAGAGGATTTGAACTCATCATTAGCCTTCATCCCATTTTGGACAAAATATTACTTAGAATAAATAAAGTTTTGTTTCATATTGTTTTTGAGTTTCAGCATACAACTAGTATGTTTAGTAAATGGATAACGCCTATATGTTTAGCTATTTGAAAATATTTTTAAAATTCAAATTAATATAAATATTAATAAACAAAATGAGTTTAAATGATGATGAGAAACTAAATATTTATTCTGGAGAGTAACAATTATTATATTCAATTAGATATATTAGTTTGCTATAGCTATAGTAAAACGCAATCTGATGCTTGTTTTTAAATAATTACTTATATATCCTATTGTATATTATGTTTACTATGAAAGATAGGTCTTAACTTATAAGATTAATTTTTCATCTTATCTCATAGCATATGGTTTTTTGTTTAGTGAAGGTTATATTTTTATTTAATTTTTATAACACTTGAATTAAACACTTAGGGCCAGTTTCATAGTCAAATTTAGTAGGCCTCAAGTACGGCACTACACTAAATACAAGACGACACCTACCTAAGCTCGAATGAAATGGGCCAGTTTCCTATGCGAGAACGGCCCATTCCATTCTGGTTTAGGTAGGTGTCGTCTTGTATTTAGTGTAGTGCCGTACTTGAGGCCTACTAAATTTGACTATGAAACTGGCCCTTGCTTGTGTTAAAATTGTATTTAATAGATACAAAGCCAAGTACATGACATACGTATTTTACTCAAAAATTGGTCAATAAATATTAGCGTGGTCCCATATTACCAAAATATATTCTAGTTGGAAGGCAAAGATTACTATAATAAATAACTGATAATCAGATATTGATCTTAGTTTGAGTTTATAAACAAAATTGACAAAAAAAGCTCTACATGAAACACTGTTTAATTTATGTAAAGAAAAAAAATATTCTGTCATATTTTAAGATATTTTTATCATTAAATAGGCTTTATATATTTTTGTAATGTACAAGAAAAAATGCATTAAGAATAAATAAACTAGAAAGTTTAATTAAATGTGTAACTCAATTGATTTTTATAGATGGTGATAGATTGTGACCTTACATAATAAAGCAATACAACTTTTATGACTTTACATCTAATAATAATTAATAGTAAACCTTTTTATGAGATTGTTTTTGAAGACTGCAATCATAAACAGTTTTTTAATAAGAAATAAGAAGGGAGAGTAACGCTCCTATTTTAGGTTTTAGCATACGTTGAATATCTATACTAAAACAAAAAATTGTATCAATATTATATATAATGTATATAAATATCCTCCTGTATATATTAACTTACTGATTTTATAGAAATTATACATACTCAACTTATTAATTGTATAAATAATACATAACTCAAAACTAAAACTGGGTTCATTAATTCCAAGCCCTCTTTTAGCTAAAGGGTTTATGACTCCAAAAACATTCCCTCAAGATGGTATTAGTTATTATTAACACACAAGTAATTTATTCGACCATATTATGATTTTTATTTTTTGGATTAGATAATAACGAACAAACTTTTGAGTAATAAAACACCTCATTCGAATTAGAGCATATTAATTATTACATTCTCAAAGACAGTATTTATCCGTAACAACGTAGCAGAAAAAAAAATTAAAACTCTATTAAAAGTTTGTGTTTGGTTAGGTTGAGTAAATAAATAACTAATCATTAGATAAAAAGTGGTATAATAAAGTCTCAATAAACATATAGTACAAGATATATTTGTTGCCTTGTTGTTGGTCACCCTTTTCCCAACCACTCAAGAAGGTAAATGCTCACAATGACAAGGTCAGACCCACAGAATGACGCTGTGTTGGGTTGACCTGAAGGTCTAGTCATATCAAAGACGTTGGTAAGATACACTTCCTCCCTGAGAGAGACGGAGATACCCGCGACTCTACGGAACAACGTTTAGATAAGACCTGACCCAACATGAAACCGACAAGCCTCCAGGGCACATGTCGACCATCACGGCCTGTGTTTAGGTCGGAGCTCGAAAACCTCTTCCTGGAACATTAATTACAGACCCACCCTGTCTCTCCTCTCTTTTGGAAGTGGTCAGGAAGTTGGCTGGGGGGAGATGGGAGACCACGTGACTTGAGAGGGAGGTGTTTGGTTTATGGAAAAAGGGAGGGGGGGGGTATCTTCCCTCACACCCGTCAGATGTTTGCGACACTTTGTGGCTTAGGAGCTTTAATTTAGGGAACGAGGGTGTTCTAAACTTGCTCAAACTAAAAGGAACTGGGTTTGTGTTGGGGCGTGTTTCAGGATCCTGGACCACAACACGCTCACCCTAAAGCTGAAAGAAGAACATCTGATAAAACGTTATTATCTGAGTCAGGGGTGTCTAAACTACAGGTTGTGTAGTTCATGTGCTCTTTCATCAGGAGACCCGAAATATGAACTGCGGATAGGCTGTTTGTTGAGATACTATCTTCTATCCTAAAAGGTACACATACATTCTCAATGCGATCATCTAAGCCTATTATCTCTAGCTAAGGGAGGACCAAAGATACCGTTCTGTCGGAATATTACACATATTTTATTGGCATACCTACCGAAAGTAAATAATGTTGTGCATATTTTGTTAAAACATAGATGGTATTTTAGAAGTAACTAAACATAGTGTACAGTGTGTTTATAACTTATCGTTTTACATGTATTCTAAGGGTAATCAAAGCTAATTTTTTGGAAAATTTTAAATATTTCATAGGTATATTCAACCTAAAATATGAAAATTTAGCGTCCTTATAGAATAACATTATCTTTATTCAAGTAAAACCAAAACTAATAACCATATTAAACTGCACCGTTATTATATTAAATTTATCCAAGTTGTACATAAAAATACAAAGATCTGTTAATATATCTGTCAATACAAGGATAGGTAGTAGCATCCTTATTGGCTGGTAACGAGGAGAACAGGGCTCAAATACCTGATGGGTATGATGAGGTTATTATCTACTTAGTATTTTTTGACTCTTCGCTCACCAAAATAAGGTTACATTTAATATAATGTCAACCTTTCTTATCCTTACACCGATATAAATGTGTGGATATTATTGTGGGTAGTAAATATGTGCCCCTTATATACTAAACAGTAAGAATACACTTGATGTGATGGCGAAAGTTTCCAAGATTGAACCGAATATTATATGCCTATTAAAATTTATAAATTATTGCAAGTACTGGAGGGTTTCTAATCAACCAAGTGTTTTCCTACTCTTATTGAGAGCATGGAATAGGAGACGTGGAGAAGTAGGCGAGTAAACACACATTTCCAGGCGTTCTAGTCGCGCCTCCAGTGTAGTCAAAACCAACACAGTGAAGGAGGGGAAGTAGGCGAGTAAACACACAGCTCTAGGCGTTCTAGTAGCGCCTCCAGTGTAGTCAAAACTAACACAGTGAAGGAGGGGAAGTAGGCGGGTAAAAACACAGCTCTAGGTGTTTTAGTAGCGCCTCCAATATAGTCAAAACCAACACAGTGGACGAGGGGAGGTAGGCGAGTAAACAAACAGCTCTAGGCGTTCTAGTAGCGCCTCCAGTGTAGTCAAAACCAACACAGTGGAGGAGGGGAAGTAGGCGAGTAAAAACACAGCTCTAGAAGTTTTAGTAGCGCCTCCAATGTAGTCAAAACCAACACAGTGGACGAGGGGAAGTAGGCGAGTAAAAACACAGCTCTAGGCGTTCTAGTAGCGCCTCCAGTGTAGTCAAAACCAAATAGTGGATGTAACGTAGCTCAGGCCAGAAAGGAAGTAAGCAAATTCTTCAGTGAGTTTAATCTTTCCAAAGAGATGCGACTATTTGGAGAAAAAAAAATCCAGTGTGATATAGGAAAATATAAGGTCCTCAAATGTATTTTATTAGGGTATATTATTAAATTGATAGACGATCCAGCGTCCTAGCACTTTATGAACACACCACACGTGATTACATTTATAATTAATAAAATATACAATACCCTTACATCTACTGTACATCCTATGCACTTTAAAATAAAACAAATTTTTATTGATGCATTTAAATATATATATATTATTTCATCATTTGTATTCAAGTTCCTTAAGCGAGTAAAAGAATAAAAAACTTACAGTAAATCAATCCAATCATTGATGAATTAAAATATCAATTATCCGACACACAAAATTAAAATAACCCCAAATATTTATTTTGCGAGGATAATTAAGTTTAATCAATCATATTTTTTCTAAATAATCTTTTATCCTTCATTGCAATTCAAGAGAGTTGGTTAACATTAGAGATAAAGTGTTATATCCTCTTCTTTAGAGATACATCAAACAAAATAATAATATTCCCTAATATGTATAGTTTTATTGTTATTATATTCCATCAACATTACTGGAAAAAATATAATTGTATATTAGTAGCCAAAGGTTGAAAATCATCACTTTTCCTAAATAAATACTTAATCATTATTTTAAAATGTAGCATGTTAATCAGACAAATTGGACAGCTACAATTAAATATCAATATTTTAATAATTTACAAAAGAAAAAAAAATTAACTTATTTAATTGAATAATTTACCTCAAAGTTTATTTTTTCTGACGAGATGCAGTCAAATAAAATTACGTATCTCCCCAAAGTGAAACACGTAGTTGTTAAAAATATTGTCTTTCGATAAATACTGTAACAGTTATCAAAGAAGAGGATTAATATTATCATATTTATGAATAAAATACGTTAAAGCATACCCTTTGCCAGTGGATGACGTTAGATAAATTTACATACGCTTGCCATGCTGTCACCAAGAAAATATAGTAAAGTACATATATATCAAAAATTCTCATAAAAATAATTACTGATCCTGAATAAGATAATTAAAACAAATATATTTAAATATATGATGCTTTGGTGTCTACTCACCATTTCAAGATATCTTTGGATTCACTTGTCACACATGTGGAGTATATAACTATTCAATGATGGGGGCCACATCTACTATCGTAACTACAGCAGACGAACAAATGAAATGTGTATCAAAATAAACCCACTGACCTACAGAGAAGGCAGAGAAGACTGGCGGCGAGTCTATCAAACAAGTTTTTCAAGCGTCAGTCTCTGGTTCATTCCTTTTTACCTCCGCCTAAATCCGTATTTCTTCTTTCTATATTCCTGTGTTTATCTCCCTTTTTACTTTGTTCCGTTCGTATCATATTTAGCACTATATAAAGACCCCCAGCCAGATAAACATTACAACCAATTTACTGCAACCCAGCGTTGGAGGAAGAACTTCTGCACCGTGCCGTATCAAAGAACACGACGACCATGAAGTTTGGGCCGTCGGATACGCCGCCACCATGCACAGAATGACAGACTCTCGATGAAAACCGTCAAACTGGAGCCGTCAGATCCACCGCAGCCATGGATGGGACCACGGACTTCGTTCAATTAAGTACCATCAAATAAACAAACAAGTCCTTATGATTTGAAATATAGTTGCCTATTTCCTCCTTGTAATATTTTGTATATAGTCGGAGATGATTTTCATTTTTATTGAGAGTATGTCGAATTGACAATTGATCAACTGCAAGTCTTGTTGACTTCCTAATTTAAGGGTTCACTTTGTTGTTTAAATATTGTGTCCTCCAGAATGAGGGACAAGCCTAATAATTACTAGTTTCATGTATTATACATCAGTCCTAGAGAATATGTTGCTCTTTATATTTACTATACAGTCTGTAATACTATGAAATAAAAAGCGCCTTGCTTTGGGCGTCAATAATAAAAACTATGTGATCAATCGCCCCACTTCGGGCGTCGATTGATTCACTGCGGATTAATTCCCTGTTATTGCTGTGATGATTTTAGGTTGTCTTAATCTCCGTTATCGAGCGCCTATCATCACTGTACGAAAAAGATACCGTTTAATCAGCTGTCTATAGCCCCGTGTTCGAGCACTAATTAAATCGGTATTAATATTATTAAAGAAAGAGAAATGTTGATGGCTGTATTTCACACACGGTTTATTTATATTACACCAGTAAATTACTTGCACATATTTCAATTAAATTTTTCTTATCACTGCACACTTGTGATATTGAAGTGACTTATATTATAATGTGTTGGACTGTGACTGACTCGTGCGAGAGCGAGGTCCTGGAGATCGTCCTCCTCCTCATCGTCGTCCTCGTCGTCGTCGATTGCAATGGTTTATATATGACATATTCCTTGCATTTTCTCCCCTGGTCAACAATGAAAAAACTAACCAATAGACAGAGTCCTGGCGACACGTTTTGTGATGGCTAGCTTCTTATTGGTATAAAGAAATGGCGTGCTCTGCCAAATACTATGAACTTGTTCCCTTTAACGAGAATTGACGCAGTAGATATTTTAACAAGAAAGAAGGTATAAAAAAAAAATATATTTTAGGGGTGAAGTCCTTTTCACCTCATTCTGAGAAACGCGTGTTTGTTCATGGATGAATCTTAAAAGGATACTCTACCTATATTACTTTAAAGAAATATTACCTTCATCCATGACTTTTTACATAATTTAGATTAATCCAAATCAATATCATTACAATTCTTTACGTCACGAGCCTTGGGCTTGGAATACAGTAATGTCTTAGTTAGAGACTTGCTAAACTTCCACAAATTCCATTAGTCTAGTTTGACCCAATGTTTCTCATGACTCCGTGAACGTCATGTACACCTGTTTAATCTTTTGAAAGCTACAACCAGGTTGTCTGTATTGTATTCCATATCTCAGTTGAGTTGATGGAATTCTTTATTTTGAGTTGGTTAAGCAGTCACGCTTCTCGTGCGGTATTAACTTCGGTGCGCAAACCGGGGAACTGCTATAGAGTTATAGTGGGGTTCGCGCAAATAATACCCTTTTTATTTACCCGGTTTTTGGGCTCCGATTGTGTTAGTGTTACTCTTAGTTTAATTTCAACTAGATTTGTGTGTACTATAAAATGCGTTGGCAGTACCGTAAGGGAAAGAGACCAGCCATAGTACTATTTTGTTGACACCTGATTAATAGCCATCGACCACTATAATCAAGGAATTTTTCTATTGTTTATCAATATACAAAATGTTTTAAATAGTTTAATTTACAACCTAGACTGGCTTAACTGATTTAATTATATATATATAAAATTCTCGTGTCACAATGTTCGTTCCCGTACTCCTCCGAAACGGCTTGACCGATTCTCATGAAATTTTGTGAGCATATTGAGTAGGTCTGAGAATCGGCCAACATCTATTTTTCATACCCCTTAGTGATAAGGGTTGTCCACCCTTAACATTTTTCTATAATTTTTAGACATTTTTT
>CABFOW010002034.1:6796-34422 GCA_902141385.1 Timema californicum | reverse complement strand
AAGCTTAGATAATTATGATACCACAGTGGGTAACGGGCAGGGAGGGGGGGTTGTGAAGCTTATATAATTATGATACCACAGTGGGTAACGGGCAGCGTGAGGGGGGGGGGTTGTCAAGCTTATATAATTATTATACTACAGTGGTTCACGGGCAACGCCGTGCGGGACTGGTAGTATATATATATATCTTGTTCTCTATTTTGTTATTAACTACTTGATTATTTTCTTCTTTAGATAAATTCATCCAGTAGCCCGGCTCCTGCACAGCCCTGGTAGCTACAGCAGAATAATCAAATTCACAAAGTCTAATTATCTGCACTAAAATTCAAAGTATAACCCGTAATATCATTGTAAACCTTAATTTTGTTATATCTGTTTTTTATGTTTAATAAATCTATTTATTGTTTAAACATAATTATTTCAATTATAAATTGTATAGCCTGTAGGATAATAAGATATTACAAAAAAATAAAAAATAAAACTATTTAACTTGAGGCCGGTTATTTGTCAGTAAAATATTCATGGAATATATAATAAAATGCAGCAAGGTTTTCCAAGAAGAAGACTTATTGGACATAGAGACTTGGTAGCAAAACTGATCAGTGTATTTATTTTCAATAGGCTAAAGGTATCACAAACATTAAGTGTAGGATATTGGGATTGCACTGATTACTTAATCCCTTATCAATGTTATTCCTTTCTTAACATTAATACGTTAATACGTTAATTTCCAGCAAGAAAAAAGTGTAGCTAAGCTCCAATTTTAGTATTTTGTAGAAAATTTAAAGTGAATTAATTATAAAAGTGTTTGACAATATCTAACATAATTTTGATCAGATAAGATAGATAGTAAGTATCTACAGATGAGACTAAACTTTAGATCTATATAATTAGTAATTTATAACGTTTGCATAGTTAAAAAACTTTAATAATTAGGCATATAATTTTCTTTCTTTGAGTAATAGCTTTCCAAACTGATTTGTAAACTTTATTTTAATTAATATTAAATTCATTTATTCTTTTTAACAAATAATAGATATATTCAACTGAATTAAGCTATTATTTACATGAACTGAATATGGTTTTAATTTTATTTTTATAAAGGTTGATCCAAAATTCACGCAACCCTGTTTTACCAAGGATATCTCTCGCAGAAGAACAAATAAAACTAACATGTTGTTTATATGTATGGCAACACTGTAATGTTGGCTGGTTGTTTTGCAGGCCGTGTGACTTTGAGGCATACACTACGTCTAGCCAGTTGAGTTACAGCACTTAAAAGTGTAAGATGAGTTTTTCACGAGCAGAGTGAGTTTCCATTTCGTAAAATTATTTTAAGGCCAATTCGTACACGAAATGCCATAAATCTTTTTAAGTAGTGTTCCAGAATCGCACGTGCCGAATAAATCAACAATATGCCAAATTTATGGCACAAAATATAAGTTTTCTTCTTGGGGTTTCTTGACTTTTGGATCAAACTTATATTGTTATATATTGTCTTCCTTGACTCCTAATACCCATTTGTTCTATAGTCTTTTAATCACATAATGAGATAAGGATAATGAAGGTATAATATAGAGTAATGTACCCGCATATGCATCAAAGTATGATGAGAAGGCACTGTCAGGCTCTGAACCCCAACCTCTCCGTAACCAGTCATCCAGACTATTAATAGCTTGACGTTAGTTCCACGTGAATAGTCATTTGTGTAAATAGGTTTTATAATTAATTTTAAATAGTATCTTAAATTGAATTAACCTCCAATAAACGTTATTCATTTGTCAGAAAATTTTAGTTTGACTGAATGATTAATTATATTTGTCAATACAACGATCATGTAATGCTATGTTTTGTTGTAGTTCTATATAAAAGTCGGAGCGATGACCAAGAATAGGTTTCCAGTAGACTAATTGCTGCTGCTTGCCAAAGGGAAACTTGCTACTGAAATATCTGTATAAAAAAACCTATCAAATGCCTTCAGGCGTACTACCACATTCCATTTGGAGTCGATGTTGATTTTTGTTAAAAAGAGAGAGTATATAACATGAAAATATCAATTGAAATCACAAATACAGAAAGAATGGGAAATTACTTTTTGTGTATATGAGAGGGTTTGTACATTTATCTTCTTCGATGCGTTTCTATGGATATATCAATCTAGATAGCTAGGAAAGAGTTGAAACTTTTATAATACACGATTAGGAATTAAACACAAAATGAATAAACAACTGAATTGGAACAAAGTATGAATGTAGATTAAGTTATAAAAGTATTTGTCAAAATACTTCACGTGTTAAGAGTTTATGACTAGAAAATTGATATATTTATTTATGAAGCTTAAGATTTTTTTATCCATTTGCAAAATAGTTTATATGTTAAGCTATATTTATCATAAACATATTTCTCCTTGAGATTATTTAGAAAAAATCACACATCATTGTAAACGTGTGGGCTATGGTAATTTTAACCACACAATTCGACAAGGGATAGGATGTATATAATTTAATGGAAATGTATCAGCATTGACGTAGAGGGCGTGTGGGTAAACAGATTAGAGAATACGACTCTCATGATACACAGGTGATATTTTAATCTCCAATTACTCGTCTCCAAGAAACTAGATTAGATGTATACTGATACTTATGTTACTTAAACTACAAACAAATCTATTATGGTTATTTTGTTATTAAGGATTTACCAAATTATATATTTAATCCATCTCACAAATTAAAACATACTGAATATATGTTGTTGGTTTATATACATTTATTTGAATAATTTTTTTATTATGGTACATAAAATATTATATAAAGGTTAAAAAATCTAAATGAACCTCCTCTAACTTTGTAAATATCAATTACCCCGGGGTTACCCGAACCTCCCAGAACAAAGCACTTCATTTATGGAGGATTCATTAATTTCAACCAGACCTTTTACTAATTAATTATTCTTTATTTGATGCTCCACTTGACACTGAGAAAAGTTGAAAATTTACATAATTTCAATTTTGAAAATGTTGGATCAACGTAATCAAAATTCTTTTAAAGTGCAAAGTAACTTGAGATAGAATAAAAAAAATATCTGGTTTTCCATATGCATATAAATATAAGATAAAAGTGAAAAATTTAGAAGTAAAGATAGTACCAGAAATATATTTTTTTATTTATTAATATATATTACATATTTTTTGCTGTAGCTGCGTCATACCACCCATCTTGGATACCCACATTTATCACAATGGGGTAGAGGGAGAAAGGAAATATACTCATATTTACTTGGAGGAATCGTCATGAATCATTTCTATTAAAACCTATCTTAGCTCACCTAGTCAGGATAACAACCCTACACTAGTGTATGAGACTAAACAAAATAACCATTTAGTCCAAGGTGCTCTGGTGATGGCTAAACACACATTAAACGACAATTCATAAATTATATTTAATTTATATATTATACATATCTTTATATCGTGAGAGTATAGTAGCCAAAAGTAATATTTCCTTCTGTAGATTGGATATAAGTCTATGTTTTAAGATTTTATGTCAAACTAACTTTTATAAGAAAACATTAATTATGTATTTAGGAAAACATTATTTGTAAAATTATAAATTGTTGTTTTTAATAAAAATGAGATAAGTCTCAAACTATAAAACAAATAGATTATATATTTCAAGTAATAACTCACGTTATAATATAGATTTATTAAAGTGCATACCAATACTGTAATCCTAATAACAAAGTCTAAAAGTAGTTTAAATTTGCGAATGGCACCGTCACATTTTCGCAACAGCTTTCTCTCTCTCTCTCTCTCTCTTTCTCTCTCTCTCTCTCTCTCTCTCTCTCTCTCTCTCTCTCTCTCTCTCTCTCTCTATATATATATATATATATATATATATATATATATATAAATTTAAAGTAATTGAGTTGAATCTCTTCAATATATTCCTCAATCAGTTCATGCTGCGTAGAATCACGTCATAAAACATTAAAAAAAAATATTTTATGGGATAAGGAAGTTATAACTGGCAACATGTTGGATTGTTGTGAATACGTAATGGCACCAGTCATGGTGTCATACGTCTGGCTCAATAGCACCATTTGTTTAAAATAATATATTAAAAATGAAGAAGTAAGTAATCAGTAGTTTTGTATCACAGTAAAATATAAAAATAATGCCTTTATATAATTTGTTATAGTTTATTTCTAATAATAAACAATGTTTTGGTAACACAATATTTTATTTTTAATTTTTAATACAATTTACAAAAATACAATATTATTCAAGTATGTATTTAATAGGTTTGCTGCAATAATATTATAACGTATTAAAGTTTGTGTTTTTGATTATTATTTAGAACCTTATAGAATGTTGCAAAAAAGAAATTCCACCAGTTCTCATTTTATCTTTCTTTAGCTCCAGTCCTCGAAGTTTAAATATACATATTTTGCTTAGGATCATATACAAAAAAATATATTATCACGGTGGTAATGAACTTACATGAAAAGTTAGATAACACTGATCTGATTTCCATTAACACTGTTACATTTTAAACTTAATAATATGTGTATACATTATACACATATGTATTTATATGAATACTGTTATAACTAGGCCTATATGTGTATTTACTTGGTTGTACATGGACACACTTAGGGTGAATTATGTCCATGTGTATACATATAATATAATAGGGTGAGGCCGCAGACAAATAAGAAACAGACTCTCAACCTTACGGGGGTTTTGTTGAGCTCCTTTTGCCAGCTTGAGTCCTTCAACACTGGGCCTCGCTAGTGTCACTGCTGGGTGATGATAGGACTAACCACAGCGACCCTAGTGGAGAAGGACTGAATCTGCCAAAAGGATTACAACCAATATAACCTGGATGTTTAGTGTCTCGGTATATTATTTGTCTGTGGGCGAGGCTAACTTTAACCAATTGTTATGTTGACTGAGAGGCGAACATGTCTCTACAGTACCTCCTGGTATTATCTATTCCATTTCGACAGTTTTATGTTAAATTAAAATATTCAAAAGAGAAAATAAGATTCAAGGAAAATTACTTCTACAGCACAAACAATACCCTTTACTTCAAATAGTTTAAATCTTTTACTACGCTGAGTTTGAAACTAGTCAGAAAATCATTTTAAAATATATTAATATATTTTTTAGCTCACACATCTTACTACACATTTGGGTGATACGCCAAACTAAAAATATGATTGCTTTTAGTTGTTAAAATTATTTTTTCAATCTAACATTATAAAATGTTTACTATTAATTCTGTTACTATGAGGTTTCCACAAATTTCACACGGATAAATATAATAAGCTTGTTGTTTATCTTTTTTAGTTAAAAATTAACCAAAAGAAATAGTTACCGAATCTTAAATTATTATTAATCCTTTATTAGTTAATTATATCTGACGAAACGTGTAAAATCGGAAGGTTGAGAAGTAAAATTAAGTAATATACATTTTAAACAAAAATACTAATAAGAATAAAACATCCTTTTAATTCAAAAAACAGCATGTATTAAATAAAATACTGCTATAAATTCATACTTGTCCTTGCAATTTATTAACATATTCAATTTTTAGCACTCAAAAATTTATTTTTCTATTAGTTTGTGAAATTTTGAGACCCTTATAATTAGGGATCTAATTTCTATATTTCACAATTTTTCTGATCATTTGGGGTGATCTTTGTAACCACTTGAAAATATATCATTTTTAAACTGCACCAAAAAGATTTTTATTTTACATTTGCTTTGAAACTTTACCTGCTCCCACCTACCCTAGCCAACCTATTAATTAACCCTTGTTTTAATATTAATAATATTCAAACTATTCTGTTTATTTAGGGTTGTCCCTTTTTATACAATTAAATACTTCATTTTATGACCATGCAGAAAGTGTTCTTTTATATCATGTCTAGAAATTTTAGGGGAGGATGAACCTCTTTCTATTTTTCGGAACTTTTTCTTGAAATTTAATTGATTTCAGAGTGTTAGAGATTACCTTTGTACCTATCTGACTTTAAATATTATACACGAGTAATAGATGGTTATTTATAGAAAATTTCAAACATCGAAACTCACATCGCCTCACCCCATTTCAAAAACAACTACTATGAAAATTAAAAAAGCTTAGGGTGCTCTATCTTCTCAACACACATATCTTTACTCTACACCTTAATCTAGCAAATAATATTTAATGATTTGACTAACTTTATTGCCTTACTTATTGTATTTAGTAAGTTATAAGTATTTTGGGATTAATTTAAAATAAAGTCTATATTTTGGACTAAGCAAACAAGTTTTTACTGACTAAAAAACAAATATTAAATAATTGTGCCATATTTAAGATAATATTTAGGTTTAATACATTTAATTAAATGGCTGATTACAAAATAAATTAAAAATAACTATATATATACTACTTAGCTACCTAGACAGTTAAACTCATTTATGTTTGTGAGCCTATAAAAATGCAGTGTTTTAAACAGTCAAGCTAGACACAAAATTTTACAAAATTTTGTTATTTTGATCTCTTATCTTTTCTACCTGAGGACTTAAATTTTGTTTAACATTTTCTCCTTAGTCATTTTTCTGTAGTTTTCTAGCAATACATTACCAAAAACTAAATCACATTTCTCAATAAATAAACTTCATGTCTTTTTCCACAAGTTTTACAGAACTCGACATTTCCATTTTCTAAAGCATAAGTTATCAATTTAATTAAAACGTCAAAAGAAAATGAGCAGGTTAGAATTGCTACCGGAAATCAATAACCAATTACTACATTGAAAACTTTAGACCCAGTAGGTTAAATTTAGTGATAAAGTCGTAAGGCTAATTGAGGGATTCCCAATAAATATTATTGAATTAATAGTTTTCTTATCGGAAAATCACTTATGAATGTACTGTACGATACAGGATTTACTTTCACGAATATTACAAGCTTTTTTGAAAATATAATATATATACTAGAGAAAAAAAATCTGTGAGGTACACAATAATATGCTAGGGATAAGATGGTTTAACTTAGAGGATGTATACTCTTATTAGCGAGGATAATTAATTGACAACCATTTAGTAAAAATAACATTCAGTACACCCCACTTATATTAGAGCCTCGTCGATCACCCAGTAATTGGCTGTACAGCGTTTTGTGAAAGAAGGAAAAACCTTTTTTTCACCATTTGACCATCAAAGCAGGTTTTTGCATTATACAGTAATAAGAGTGGGCATAGGCTTGTCTATAATATACATAGGATCAGTTTAAACTGTTTAAATAGCTGTATAAAATGAATGAAATGTCCTGATATTTTTCTTTGCTATAGTAAAAAATCTATCTTTTTACCAGTAACTTAATCTTCAAAATGGATGGCTGTCCCAGAACGTTTCATATAAACATGAAACAGGGTCATTTAACTAACTGCATAATAGAATAGGGTTATTTCCAACTAGAGATTCAGACATTAGAGACTAAATTAGTCAGCCAGATTTTGTCTTTGGTGGGGCAAACTAAACAATAGAGCCTTAGACAATGAAAAAGATTAGTAACTTTTGTTGTGTTCTGTGTAACGAGCTTATTTTTTATTTACTATTACACTTATTACCTTAAAAAAATTAAATTACATCAACAAAGTTCTACTAAATTATATTTATGAAAATATAAAAGCTCTTACTAATATAAGCTATTATTTTAATATATAATATTTGATAGCTAATATACACTTTGAACCAGTATTATTGGAATAATAATATTTATAATTTAGCACAATAAAGTACGTTTGCGTTTAAACCGTTCATCGAAATTTTATTGAAAGAAGACTTTTATATACTTTTCATAATAGATAACAAATTAAAATTTGAATATTAGGTTGGTTTAGTATGAATCAAAATAATTTATTTTCTTAACAACCTTATCAGTGAATTGTATCTATCTATATCGTTGATTTTTTTTTAGCACAGTGTCTTACTGCTTTCGGATTGTACATTTTGTAACTTATTAAATCATATTCAAAACACTAGATGTCATTTCATTTTTAACGTATTCACATTCACGTTTTGATTAAAGATTTATATTATTTTAAATAAACTAGCTTTTTTAATATTAACAAGGGAAAATTTCGTAGGGACCAAATTTGAAACACAGTCTGACAGCCACAATTATTTACCTTGCATCCTTGAATATGTATCTATTCCTGATTGAATTTTGACAGTTTTAATCTGGCCTATATAATTAGATAAATATATAATACTGAAGTTAGTAGAGTATGTAGAGTAACAGTACATTAGATAAGGTAGTTTTATTTTGTCATGGTTGTCATCTGTATATCGACATAAGTCATTGTATCCAGGTCCAGATGTTGAATTGATAAAATAATTACTTATCAACCTCAGATCTTAATTTCTACTAATTGTTTTACCATTACTATATCTGGCTTCATTTACAATATTAAGAATATACACATAAACAAAATTGATATTAATATTTGCTTTTGTTATGCTTTCCTTTCGTAATTTTGCTTTGACCCATTTTGTATTAATAAACAGGATTTTCACGCACCCATAGCACTAAGATGTGAAGTAAGGGAAATCTAATCACGGTAAATACAAGTAGGTATATATTTGAAGTTTTATGATAAAAGAAAATTGGACAAAATTAATTAAATGAGGCTACAGTAGATACATTTATTTGAATTTTCTGCACATAATAATATGAAAGTTTTTAATATTTGTCATTAGAAAATTGGCAATTTATGAGGAAGGATTGGGATAAAATATTAATTATCGTGTTCTAGGGAGCCCATACAAAATATTACAGATTTCTTAAGGTTAAAATGCATAACAATTTAATCTAGATATATTTATGGGATAAATATAAAACTTATTACGCTTAACACTTTTTTACTAAAAAAATATTAAGCAATACTGCCCTAACTCAGTGTCATCCCACCTTAAATAACCATACACATTTTCAAAGTACAGAATAACCTCTATGGATACAGGTTTTGCTTAGTTCAGGTTATAGACACATTATGAGCCCATATTTTCACGTATAAATGATCTTTTCCGTGTTGATGATTTATAAAAAACCAAGTGGATTAATTTTTTAAATGGTTAGCCTACTTCAGGAAAGTGAAAACTCCCACGAAAAGGAAATTTAAGAAATAAATAGGTGTGTTAAGAAAAATCCTGTTATGTGTTTAAAACAACAATGAGAAAAATTACCTCAGTTGAAAATCCACCAACCACACTTGATATATTTTTCAAGTTTTGAAATGAAACGTAGAGTCCATTTTTCCTAATAAATGGCATGATTTCACTATGAAGTAGATTACAAGATAGCACCTTTGTGTATATTCGCTTCGCTAAATAATACTTCTATAATATCTCCAAAAGTACCTTTTAAATAAAAACGCATAAGTATTTGAATGATTCATTGCTATTTCCCGTATTTAAATCTAGTCCGTTTAGTTCTATATAAAAGGAATGAGATACCAGTTAGAAAGTCT
Source organism: Timema californicum (assembly GCA_902141385.1). Taxonomy (NCBI): domain Eukaryota; kingdom Metazoa; phylum Arthropoda; class Insecta; order Phasmatodea; family Timematidae; genus Timema; species Timema californicum. Next base: position 24,900 of record CABFOW010002034.1, on the reverse strand, counting down.
TATGGAAAAATGAGTCAAACAATCATTTTGTGAAAACTTGTTTTACACATACTTATCAACTGGTCAAAATTGTGAATTCATTTTGTTAAAAAAATATCGTTTATCTTAAAAATGACATAAAAATACAAACCTTGACAATCCAAAGTTTCTGAAGCCTGTGTTTGTTACAATGGTTCTTTTTTGCCATAAATTATAATGTTAAAATGTCTTTGAAGAAGAAATATTTATTTTTGTTGATTTTCCACGAAACTTCTTACTACTTACTTATTTGCATATTTTACATAAATATTCCTTTTTAATAGATATACGTTTGTACTTTATGTATTATAGCCAATAATCATATTAGCCTACTCCATTATTTTTTAGATATAACTATGTGAGTAATTTGAAGAGATGTTTTTTAGAAAAAACCTTATTATTTTACACAAGGCTCTCCTTGCTCGGGTCCTTTAGTTGGTTATAAACCCTATCTTAGTTTTAAAACTCATTCATTGTAGCATATATCAAATAGAAACAATCTAAGAGCAAGCTCTCTTTAAAGATAAGGCAGCACGTTCATCTATTTCCATAAACTAAAGTTCGGATAGCCTCCATGAACTAAAGTTCGGATAGCCTCCATGAACTAAAGTTCGGATAGACTCCATGAACTAAAGTTCGGATAGCCTCCATGAACTAAAGTTCGGATAACCTCCATAAACTAAAGTTCGGATAGCCTCCATGAACTAGAGTTCGGATAGCCTCCATAAACTAAAGTTCGGATAACCTCCATAAACTAAAGTTCGGATAGCCTCCATGAACTAAAGTTCGGATAGCCTCCATGAACTAAAGTTCGGATAGCCTCCATGAACTAAAGTTCGGATAACCTCCATGAACTAGAGTTCGGATAGCCTCCATAAACTAAAGTTCGGATAACCTCCATGAACTAAAGTTCGGATAGCCTCCATGAACTAAAGTTCGGATAGACTCCATGAACTAAAGTTCGGATAGCCTCCATGAACTAAAGTTCGGATAACCTCCATAAACTAAAGTTCGGATAGCCTCCATGAACTAGAGTTCGGATAACCTCCATAAACTAAAGTTCGGATAACCTCCATAAACTAAAGTTCGGATAACCTCCATGAACTAAAGTTCGGATAGCCTCCATGAACTAAAGTTCGGATAGCCTCCATGAACTAAAGTTCGGATAACCTCTATGAACTAGAGTTCGGATAGCCTCCATGAACTAAAGTTCGGATAACCTCCATGAACTAAAGTTCGGATAGCCTCCATGAACTAAAGTTCGGATAGCCTCCATTAACTAAAGATCGGATAACCTCCATGAACTAAAGTTCGGATAGCCTCCTTGAACTAAAGTTCTGATAACCTCCATAAACTAAAGTTCGGATAGCCTCCATGAACTAAAGTTCTGATAGCCTCCATGAACTAAAGTTCGGATAACATCCATAAACTAAAGTTTCGGATAACCTCCATAAACTAAAGTTCGGATAACCTCCATAAACTAAAGTTCGGATAGCCTCCATGAACTAAAGTTCGGATAGCCTCCATAAACTAGAGTTCGGATAGCCTCCATGAACTAGAGTTCGGATATCCTCCATAAACTAAAGTTCGGATAACCTCCATAAACTAAAGTTCGGATAATCTCGGTAGCAAGCAACAGATTGCTTTACGTGACTTTACAGTTTAGTTTGGTTTCTGTCTTTCCGCCATTATTTATCTGTCGTCTCTTTATTTCTAAAATATTTCCTTCTTACATCTCGACTTGTTAAAAAAAGAGATTTATTGATCGGTTATTAATAATCTCATTTGATTTAATCATTTTTACTGTCTGAAAGTTTTTCACAGATAATCTAATAAAGGCAAACTTTCCCTTAAAATTGTAAATAGGGAATTATATAATACTCATTTAAAGCTATTATAATTTCGGATTGCTATTGTCTATTTATAATAAATGTGTTATATAAAATATATTAAAAGGGCATACATTTTTATTTTACTATAAATATTGTCCCAACTATTTGTTTCTGAGAAACGTTGCACTAATTCATTTCTTCTTTCAACTATTCTCTCATCTTTCGAAAACAATTCAAATCCTGGAATGCGGAGGTAACCTCAATTGTTAGAAAAAATATTCCTAAATGTTTTATTTTTTTTTATTTTCAGCTTCCTTCCGTTTGAATTTACAAAACAAGATTTCTGAATAAGAAAATTAATTTGTTGGAGTCAAAATGAATCCTATTATATGAGGGAATTCCGATTCAGAAGTTTCAAAGAGCAATAGGGCAAAGGTCGGAAAATTCCATCAAGACCGTTAATTTAATTAATTATTTCAAAGTATGTGAATTTAACCTATTATTATTTTCTACCTTCATCAGCAATTCATATATGACATAAAAATGTATCTTTACGTTTATCAGCCAGACATTTTAAACGATCGGCAAACACAGCTGACATTTAAATATGCAAGTACAAAAATTAATTACCTATAATCACACGTTCAGTGATTAACTTTCTCCCAATTAATAATTATATTTTTATTTATGGGGTTTTTCTGTTCAAACTTATTATGGTCTCTCCATTTCATGGCTTGAAGATTTATGTAATCAATTTAATAAAGTCAAAAGCTAAAACAAAATTCTAGAAGTCACTATACAAAAATATAATTATATAAATTTGGTTTTAGATAGTAAAAAATATATTATATTTTTCTGATCATCTGTCTTTTTTTTTAAAATAAATCAAGGGTAGGGCATATGTATTCATTCCCAGATTACATAGTTTTAGTTTTAAACTAAACCGGAATTTGTTCCTCTGTAAATATATTCAAGTTTTAACATTCAAAGCTAGATATTTCTTTTCTCTCGTGGACCAAATAAATTTATCTGTTCAATTTAAGTTGGTGTGACGCATCCTGTGATAGTTGAAGTAAACATGGCCACAGAAAATATAAAACCAAGAATCACTAAATGTTTTTACTAAATATTTTCACTCATACGTTAGAAATATCTAGTGTAACCTATTTGTATATTGTTGGGAATGTCATATCCCTCATTGCTTCAAATGGAAATTGCCTTCCACCATGAACAGCTATGGATAATTGTACATTGTTGGTGAGGTGTTTACCCAAAATCAAATAGGCCACAGCGAGTTTTTTTTATCCTAGCTTAAATCCCAGGAGTTCTGAGATTGAGGCTCGTGATCTAAGCTTAACCATTTGACCAGCTGACCATATTAATATTATTATTATATTTAATTATCAAATATAAAATCCTGATATTCTTTATTTTGTTGTATTGTTGAGTTCAGAATTGTTAATTTTAATGTGTCTATTTGCACTTTTAAGGTGGCTAGGATTAAGTTAGGATAAGATATTAATATTGTGTTTAGTTGTTCATTAATTACATTCTCGTATGTAATTACTACATATATTGTTCAGCAAGAATAGTATTTACCTTGTTATGAAATTGTGGTAAATATTTTTTAATTGGTTTTTAACGTGGAAGTTCCACACTCAATAATAAAATATAGTTGTTTCACATACAAATAAAAGATTAAATATTTTTATATATCGTACAACTTTATTCGTATAATTTTTCTGTTATTTAAATATTACAATGTCATTTATAACATAAACGTTTAAGGAATAAAGAGGTAGAATTTAGAGAGAATTTACAGGCATTTTTGTCAAGGAAGAGTGAATAAACCACTTAGATAAGACCACCCTTAGACCGTCCGTTTGATAATCAAACCCCGAGCTCCCATATGATGAACACGCTGACTAAACAAGCTTAAAGTTTAGTTTGCGTACGCAAGTAGCAATGGATGTGTGTCTATTTCAACTATTAAATAAATGCATAGAAAAGAAAACCATCTTTATATATAACAACAAAACCCTTATTGTCCTCGAATTATTGAACTCTTTTTATAGCTTCAATTTATACATAATAATAATAATAATAATAATATATACTATTAAACATTCTATGAAATTGATATAATATGTTATCAAACTTTCCAAATATAGATATTGTTTATGTTTCTTTATATATATTGATTGTTTCTTGAATCCTAACTATCAATTTTTATGTTCATTTAAACCAAACGTCAACATGAGAGAGAACCCTGTTAATTTACAAGCATTTTCGCCATAAATGTAGCTAATTTTAACTAGTTTATAGTTTTACAAGTAAATTAGATTTATTTAGTTTTGTTTGTTTGAAACTGAAATTAAATTATACATTTTGGCGCTCATTCCAATAATATTTCCCCTCACGAGATATAATCTAATAATAGAGATAATCTTAATATATGGTCTTAAAGAATGTAATCCTATTTTTTGAGGATCATTGCAACAATATTTATACGAAGGCGAGCAAATCTTGATACAATTATTTAAACCATTTACATTTATTCCTTATTAAATGTAGTCCTTAATATGTGGCGTCGAAGACATATAAAAGATTATCTTGCCTCATATTATGTGTCTGAAATGTTGTTTATGGTAGTTTAGATGTTTAGCTTTTAAAAAACACTTCATTTTATTGTGAACTAAGCCGTGGACAAACGCTAGTATATTTTAATATACAGTATTTCCATTTAGACTTCAATCTATTTGTTTACTGTAAAGTTGTGAATAAACTACTTATTTCAATTTATATGTGTTAATAAGTCACACAACAAATTAACGTATGTATTAAATATTACTATATTATAATTTTTAAGTTTGTTTGTAAGTGTTAGTGTAGGTACATGTAAGTGATGGTCATCTATATTTTATGTTTTTATGAGTTTAGATTAGTACTTAGTAACATCCTAGATAATACCATATAATTTTTATTTTTTTAGTTATTTCTGTCCAGATTCATGGTGCATGATCAATAAATAAATTATGAAATTTTCCTATAGATATTATTATTATTTTTGTACGCTGAGTTTGGCAGATAATACAACTTGGTAATACTAGTTTTTTTTAACTGTTGGACATAATTTTGTAACATTTTTAATCATTAGGTACTAGTGTTCGTCAATTTCATTAAAGTATTCAGATCTAATAATACTATTAAATAAATGTTAACTTTGATGTTCACCCTTTGACTGCCTTGTAAGATAACAATCACATATTGCTATAGCACACTATGGTATAGTTTATAACAAGATATGCTCTTAAACATAGTACGCATTTGGAAACTTTGTTTGTCCACTTTGGTAGGAAACCGTCAGAAACATTGTTTCGCATCCAGACTACAATGATGTAATGGTTTCCCGACCAAAGCTCCGTTGAGGGAAAGATATTTGGAGATGAGGTTGCTGCTATGGCTTGTGTTCGAAATATTAGTATGCTCTCTAAGAAATTTTAAATGAAACTTAAATTAAAATATTAAAATAATATTAATATTAAAATTAACTTATTTTCAATTTATTTGAACAAGCTGAGTACTGTTCACCTATTTCATAATAAATATCCCTTTTTACGTGATTTTTATAGTTCATGGATGTAACATCCCGTGACAATGTGATTGTATTCCAGTGTCTTTTCGGTTGACCTCGACATGAATATTGTAAAACCGGGAACTGATGTAACTCTGTGAACATCAGAAGTAAACTGGTCCACGTTGCCCACGTTGTTTGTTACCGGGAATGTTGGCAAACATTTACAGACACGCAGACACAAGAAACATGTTTCCGTCTCGGGAAACAACACTATTTGTTTCCAAACTGTTCTCAAACTCTTTTCCGATGCTTCTCAATTGTTTGCAAACTGTTTGGAAACAACATTTCCGGGGTAATGGTTCCTAGTGCTTACTAGGCGTGTTTATTTATTGATTTTTGTGCCAAACATGTTTAATTAATATTTTCTAAGCATTAGCACTGCTTGTTCAAGGAATATAGATAATTAAACCTGAAGGTATCCTTCTGGTGGTCTAAATGGGTCTAAATATAATATCTATAAATCATTTCACATTTTACTAGGGTAAGGCTCGCGCATACACTTGGATGAACATACACGGAACTAAAACAATGACATGGATCAAACATAAGTTTACGTCCGTTGAAACAGCAATCACCAGAATACAGATAGTTCTCGGAGCAGATTATGAAAATTTGTTTACTAAACACTTTATATTTTCAAAATTAAATATAAATAGGTATATAAGTTAATTTGATTGAAGATGTCTCTGCGTCAGGTTGTTTTTATTCTTGAAATGTGCATTTATTTGATATTTATATATCTATGTAAATAAAAGCAACATAGCTTATTATAATGTGAGCTAACTAGGCCCGAGGATAGACAATATATATTTAAATGATATGCAAATAGCTTGTTCCATTTTTTATATAAAAATACTTACTCTTTTAACACCCAAACTGTTTGAGGGATATTTTTGATATTTCTAAATATGATAATCCTATAAATTCTTTACCAGTATCTTTGTGTTTGTTCTAAAAAATTTAATTAAAGAAATACATACATTGATTGTTACTGAGTACGAACCACTTTATGTGTGTTTTTAAATCTAGTTTTTAACATAAAATCTCACCTTCATTTAGATATTTTATATAACAATATGACTGTACTGTTTATTGATTCGCACTTTAAAAAACATACCATAGCCAAAACACGTTGATACTTTCAAAGAGAAGATAGAATAGTAGGACTAAAATTCTAAAAAGGGGAATCATATTCAATTTTCTTTTTCAATTTCCTCGTTGGTTCCCAGCCTGAGTGAATATGACATGACACCCCCTCCCAGAGAGCTGACTCAGTGGATCTCTATCCTCGGTCAGAGGTAACAAAATGGAGGTGGTTCCAAGTCAGGCAGGGTAACGCCACCCCTAAAACCACTACCGGGATCTTCAGTGGTGGACAGGGGGAGTATTTCAAGTGGCCCTTTTAGAGGAGAGAGGGGTGTGTCAGAAAAAAAAACGGAAAATTGGGAAGGGAGGTCCGTTTGGCTTGGCCGACAAGACAGAAAGACATTGTGATGAAGAGAGAGAGAGAGAGAGAGGAAGGTTTAAGAGTTTTCCAGAGGTGAGGGGAAGAGAGGAGGAGTGGAAAGGTTTCCCGAAAGAGCTTTGGTGGCGCCCAGAACTCGAACGTGACCAGAAAACTGCGTCATCGATCCAAACAAACTCTTCTTTCTATCCCTCTCTATTGCGTTCTCTCTCTTCCCTCTGCACCTTTCCTCATAAGGACCACGGAGGTCAACATCCTGAGGAAAGAGAAGAGGTGACAAGTAGTGCCTGTAGGGAGGCTAGAGAGAGAGAGAGAAAAAAGAGATGACAAATAGGCAGATGGAATAAGAAACTTAAAGAAATGAATGTAATCCTCATGCAAGATTCAGGACTTTTCTTTTCTCTCTTTTTAATATCCTTGCCCGTTCTTCCTATTATGAAAATAAAAGAAAAATTATTATAACAATCACGTTTCACTGAAATTTTATTAGAAGTTAAGATAAAAAAAATTGTGACACGTTATGAGTAATAAGTGTGCAAGTTTTGTTGCTTTAAAAAGTTTTTTTTAAATTCTAGACATTGACAAAGGATCGTGCAGATTGGTGTTTAGCGAAGCTTGTTATTAACAGCAGGATATAAATTTACAAGAGGGTTTTTCTATAATCCTTTGCTGACGTTAGCAAATTTTCTGTATGATGACAATTTATTATATTTTGTCCTCAAAAATGTGTTATACTTAAAAGTATTATTTTTAATATTAGTAGAATTATTTCAATTTCCTACATAAATAAGTTTAGGAAATACTGGCAAAATATATCTTTTGATATCAAAATTGATTCTATCACTTCCAAACTTTATTTTGGCCCTCTTTCTCAAGGGTAAATTTTAGATACTCTTATTTTTAACGTTTTTATAGATGATATTTATAAGTACTGTACATTCAATCTTCAACCTATTTACTTCTTAGTGATAATCTCAAACTATTCAAAATCTTTAATTCACTTGAATATTATTATTTGAAAATATATATGTCAATAGAATATTACTATGGTCTATCGATAATAGAATGTCAATACAAAGCTAAGGCTATAGATTGGGCCAGGTAGACTCAACATTTATATTTCATTTTTAAGGTTGATAATTATATTATCATGCACTCCCTGTGTTATATTAAACCATAAGTTAAATTTTCACAATCATGTTGATCATATAGTTTCTATTATTAATTAGTATTATTTGGCCATATCACTTCTTCCTCTTTCCCTAAAGCTAACTCCATTATAAGTTTGTATTTTGCTTTTGTCAGATACAAATAAGATTATGAGTTGGAATTCCATTAACTTAACTGAAGCTCTCAGATTGCAAAGTGTTCAACTCAAATTTTTCGTCGTGATAAATTATTTTTCAACCATTTTTTTTACAATGATTTGATCAAATTTAAAATCTTTTAGGGCTCCTAACTCCTTTCTCGTGTGTAATTTATTGGAATGCCCTTTTTGATTTTAATATATTCAATAGCAATATTTTCTACAATTTTGCCCTTGATCAAGTGGGTTTTTATGTCCCTTATCGGGTCTTTTGTAATCCCAAATTATTTTCTCACAATAGCTCTTACATGGGCCGTTGTATCATAGACCAATTTAAAATTTGTCAAATTAAACTTTTATCACAAAATAAAAGACAAACCCAGAGACTTATTTCAGTAAATCTTTTAGCATTTATTTTATCAAGTTCATGTTCTACCTCAAATATTTAGACTTATATTATTCTAATTTATTTTATTTGTTTATGATGTTGTTTTTTGTTTATTCTTAATTTTTTAAATGATGTCAATGCCTTTCAAATTCATATTCTTTTAATTACTGCATGGCATTAGCAACTCGAAAGTGTATCACCGCAGTTCCTAAAGTACACCACCTATTCCTAGCTTGAGCTAATTTTATCCAGTCTATCTCTTTACACACGTGGTTCTAGATACTCCCATTCGCGTTGCATGACAAGCCCACCAAACTGAGAGATTGTACTACCCTAACAATGTATGTGATGAGTACACGGTATTCAACTCATCTTATTATTTTACAACTCCTTATTAATTTTTATTATTCATCATAATATTTTCTTATTTTTAGTAACTAATTATCTTTATCTGTAGCTATATCGATTTTTATATGACAATTTTTTTATGTTACTATGGTAACATATGTACTTGTGTATTCTTCCCTGATATTCTGTTTTAAGTTTTGCAACTGTTGGCAATAGCTATAATAAAGTAGATTTAAAATAATGCTATTGTAATAATAATATAACATTATTAAAAATAATAATAATAATAATAATTAATATTTCGAATTTTAGTTTTGATTAAAAAATTAACAAAAATAATATATTTCTTGGAGAAAATAATACTAAACTCAGAACTATTCACTTCTGGGAAAGCCTCAGTTTTAATTTATACATAGCAGCCTATTTGTTTCTTATATTATTTTTGTGTAAAACTGGTTTATTGATAAAACAGTCCAATTTTACCTTTAGAAAATACATAATAAGCCTTTAAATAGAGACTTTAGATTATTATAGCTTAAAATATAGGTGACTTAACATAATAAATACTATAATGCAATTGTGGATTTGAATAAAATTATAGCCTTAAAGATTTTAAGGCATGTTACTTAAACCTAATTTGTTGTTTTAATTAATATACTAAATTTGGTTAAGTTAAATTTATTTTAATAGTATTTATTATGTTAAGTCACCTATATTTTAAGCTATAATAATCTAAAATCTCTATTTAAAGGCTTATTATGTATTTTCTAAAGGTAAAATTGGACTGTTTTATCAATAAACCAGTTTTACACAAAAATATATATTATCAAAAATATGTTTAATTATAAATACGTGACTTCATTTGTATTGTAAAATGGTCATGATATTAACGTTTAATAAATTAATTAGCATTATAATATATAATAAATAGAGACGATTAATTAAAAGGGTGGTATGACGCAATGCTAAAAAAGTAAAATAAATAGAAAAAATGAAATCCCCGACTCACTGACTGACCTTTCATCGTATCTCTTGAACTCCTGGACGTTAAATTTTGAAATTTGGTGGGGAAGTTCCTTTCTGGTCATTTAATAAGAACGGGTTCGCCCAAAATAAGCCCCTAGAAAGTTGAAATTTTACATTACTAACCCATATTTCAGACAACTCTAAGAAATGGGAAATTTCAAAATTGGTTTTACTGAAATGGAGGAGGGAGAGGGAGATATTATTATTTAAAATATTTTATATGAGTTAGAAAATGGAAATCTAGCAAGGCGGTAGAGGGATCAACCCAAATAACAGAATAAGACTCAAAATATAAAATATATAAGTGAAAGTTAGAGGAATTAGCGTGACTGTATAGCCAAAGCTTAAAAAAATAGTAGATATTATAATTATACTTCAGTGTATTAAAAGTCCGCTCGACACCTTATCTCAGTCAGAAGCGTGTCTGTCTAGTGAGCTAAGGTTCCCGGGTTCAATGCCCGGCATGACAAACAATGGATTTTTGATGAAAGGTGGGTTTATCCTTTCAAAGTGATAAATTAACGGCCGGAGGCTAAAGTTATATTTCGAGGCCTATGAAACTACGACAGGCCTAGTAAACCGGTAGTTGAAAAATATGACATGAATAACTCACTGACCTAGGCCACAGGCTTGAAACAGTAATGGATGTAAAGTAATAATGTGAAGAAGACAGAAATTTGACAGGCAGGTACAGAGACTCCTCCAAATAACCACAAGAGTCTGAAATTCTGAGATTTTTAAATGGGACTCTAGGAAATAAGGTAAGGAAGAGATCAACAGAAAATAAACTTTTAGCTGTGGTAAAAATCTAGACTTAGCAGGCAGGTAGAAGTTAAACTCCTGATAACACAATCAACCCTCAAGATGTAAGGTGGCTGGGTTGAGTTTAAATTTCCCAGAAATAATTAATAGAAAACAATCTTGTTAGGTATGGTAGAAAAATTAAAATAAATCCTTCATGACGGACATTTTGTAATGAAATTCTAGTTTCTTTAAAATACAATTCACTTGTCTAGAAGGAATGTTGGCCAAAATAACTATAATAAATAATTCTATCCATAAAAATAATAAAGTTTACTTATATTAAAGGCTGTGCCTGATTGAATAGGCATATTTAAACATTGCAGCATTTATTATGTAACTAACCCTTGGAACCTTCAAATTCTCTAAAATAGTATATAAATATAATATCCATTATCTGTTGTAATCCGATTACTAATCTAATTTGTTTGAGGACGGCGGGATCTCCTTTTTACACAATTTAGCTATTTTAATTTTAGAGTTTGAGTAAAGTAAAGTAAAATTCCACCTAGCCTTACTCTTTAACGCATTAAAAAAATATAAAGTCTTCTAAAGTATTAATTTTATTGGTGAATGGACATGATTACATGCCTCTTTCTCTAAACTGGAGATAGTCCTATTTTTAATAATACATCATTTATTAAATGATAATTTATTTTGTAATGTCTAAAATGGGTCTAAAATGGTTAATAATTTTGAGATAGATGAATACATATTCAGATGAATGTATTTCTGACGGTACACTGTATGTTATAAACTATAATATAGAGGATATTTTCTCTGTAAACTTGACAGACACATTTGATTCAACCGTATCTGAATGTAAGTGTATATTAAATCCACCCAACATTACAAACCAGTTAATTAACACCAGGGAGTGAGACTATAGGATTGAGGGGATTGAGGGAAAGGCTTCAGCTTATTACTAAGGTTTAAGCTCGCAAAAATATAATCGATTATCTACTTAGAGTAAACAATTGAAATTGTTTGCAAAATATTTAAATTACTGTTGATCTCATCGCTTAGGGAAAAAATCTGTATGGTCACTATTGAGAAACAGCTGGTAGTTCTCCCCTCAAATAAAATACAATTATAGCAACGCTGGTTGGTCAAAATTGCCAGTAGTTCCTTCTTATCGCAGAACACCACCTCCAGACATAACTGAGAGCAAGAAGGTTTGGCAACAGCTGACTTGGCGAGAGCTAGGATAAAGCTCTTCTTTATGAGACCAGCAGTTAACTCAGCAATGATATTGGATGTAGTTGAAAAAGGACCTCAAGCTTTAACCCGTTATCAGAGTAACTTTTCACTCGTAGAACTTATTCTAGCACCACATCTTACAACCTGCTCAGGTCTTACGCATAATGTACAGATAAAGCTAATAAGCCAAGGATGAGGAGTATTGAATTTAGAGGATGTGCAAAAGCATCTGGGTGGAGGAAAAGTGGAAAAACATTTTGTAAAAAATAACTCTAATTAAACCCTACCTGTTATCGACAGTCTAATCTCACACTAGAGTGACGCCTTAGACCATGCCATCACCGAAACATTTATTAACGCATAGTATTCAATAACCTATTATGTACTGTACCTGTGGAATGCACTGACTGCAATTTGCTATCAAAAAATAACAACAGTAACTGGCGACTTTAGTTTGATTTATCTTGCCACTCGTGAACGATTTAATTTTACTGTATATAATTAACTAAGCACTCGTACAGTATTTAACTGTACTGCATATGATTAACGAAGCATTCCTACTGTATTTAACTGTACTGTGAGGGCATATAAATAAAATTAAGATTTAATTTTCATAAATGACTGATACGGCGGTTATTGAAGTCATATTATTGTATTAGTATGATTAAAGAATGAATTAATGTATATAACAGACACCATAAAGTTCCATGTTAGCTATTTAATCAATGCGATAAGAGAATAGTATTGAAATTTATCATCTTGTTCATTTGTCTTTTTTCTCAACGAGATTCAAATGAACAGGCTATAAATCAATTTCTTGCATCTCTTTTAAAACGTAGCGGATAATTATTGTGAAATAAAAACATGGCTGCACGTCTACAATTATATAATATGCTAAACATTATATAAAGTTTATTAAAAGATTAAAGTTGCACGTAGCCGTAAATTAATATAAATATTGTCGGTGACCTGGTGGTCTAGGGGTAAGGTGTCAGACTTCTGTGCTGGCGGCCGGGGTTCAATCCTAGGTCCCGGCAAAGATTTTTCTAATTACCAAACCCTTCCTTCACCTCTGACAAGACATCTTGTGAATGTGGGGAAGGCCAGGCCTCCACCGTGGTTCGGATTCCACGTTAAACTGTAGGTCCTCCATTTCATCTCACAATCACCCTACCATTACACATTAGCGTAAGTGCGTAAAACCCGAATGGGTAGTAAGACGCGGTGCTAATAATAATAATAATAATAATATATTTACAGATTATAGTTATTTGTGATAATCGAATCAGAAAACTTTAGCTTAATGCCAAGACTTTACCCATTGCCAATAAGGCTTATTCCCATACCCAAGGTCATTCATCAATGCAAGATTTAGGCAGAGTCTATGATGGACATGTTAGATCACCAGTTAACTATTTGAAACGTAGCAAGTTTTGAGCTGGGATCACAGTAAATGATTATTTAGTTGTAATGTTCGATAAACCTGAATTTTAAATTTTATAAAAAATTAAAGATTTTTCTTATTTATGTTTATTATTAATCTTTAAACATATAAAACAATACAGCTCATTTACTGTATAGATGGCCATATTTCACATGTTTTATAGATATATAATAATTTAAATAGGATGAAAGGTTCTATAGGGTAAGCACTCATTCATAGATATATTTGAAAATGTTTTGAGTGGATCTAAAGCAAGTATTCCCAACGGTTTCGATCCTTTAGAACAATTCTCACCACCAGTTTCCTCCCATCAACTCCCAGCCAGTTCTTACCTCAAACAACCCGACCGTGCTCTTTGTGGAAACCCATTACGTTTCTAGAACCTTTAATTGAATCGAGTTGAGAACATTGAAGTGCAGCTAGCGTTACACTCCCACTTCTTCCTCTTGGGTCGTTTACACTTGTTGGGTTGGTAAAACAAGGAGGAGAATGCTTTCAGAACAAACCAGCTCTACGGATCACAGACAGAAGAACAAGGTTTTAAAGATTCGTTTACAATTAGGAATTAGATATATTTTCATTGATTGTTTTGCTTATTGTTCGTTTATTTTGAACCTCGTCTTGCTAACCTTCCAGGATATCTGCATCAAAATGACAATAGTGGGATAGGATGAAGAAAACTACTATAATTACTGTAATTCACACAATTCTTTACGTGTGAACAATTAGGGTAGGACCAATCTCAGTACATCTGACAGAGATTCAAACATTGACCTCACCACCATCGTCCCTCTCAACCAGATGAGATTTTGTGTTTAGTCTGTGTGACCATCAATCAGGGGGATTGTATCATTATTGACTGGATTATCATTGAAAGACCAAAAACATGCATTAATCTTATTCGATTAATTTTGAAGTAAGTAATCTTATGCTAATTACTAAAAGTATGGTATTAAAGTTCAAAACGACTAAGATAAAATGATGTACTTTTTTAGTTGAATTTCATTATTTCTGACAAGCCAATTTATATCAAATTATCAACATTTTTCCAAACATTTTTGAAATATTTACTTCGTAGCATACCGATTATTTCCAAAATAAGTTAATACTAAAATGTTTGTTAATTCATTATTAGTGATATCAATTTTTTTCAATTTTTTAACTAATAATACTTTTGAGTTCTATTAGAAATCACTTTAACTATACATAACATATTTTATGTATTATTTATACCGATGATACACTTTCTTTGTTGGCATTAATATCACTAATTGAACAATATACGTATTAATTAAAGCTCACGATAAGAAAACGAGAGGTACAAGGTTGTGTTTGAGCTACAAAATGTTATGTTTTTATTGTAGGATGTTGGTGAAGTTAATAGTAGTAATAGCATTAGTATCACTAGTAGTAATAGCATTAGTATCAATAGTAGTAATAGCATTAGTATCACTAGTAGTAATAGCATTAGTATCACTAGTAGTAATGGCATTAGTATCAATAGTAGCAATAGCATTAGTATCACTAGTAGTAATAGCATTAGTATCACTAGTAGTAATAGCATTAGTATCACTAGTAGTAATAACATTAGTATCACTAGTAGTAATAGCATTAGTATCACTAGTAGTAATAGCATTAGTATCACTAGTAGTGGTATATGTATTACATTAATTTGTGAATGATATTGTTGTGACTATAAGCGCATAGCTCAAAGTTTTAAAGGGATTATAATAAAATAAGGAATATTGAATCAATAATATAACTATTGGAGTGGTGTGTGGAATAATTTTTTACTAAGGCGAATTACAATTGATCATTAAAGGTGTTAAGGTTTTATTTCCTAGGCCATAAAAGGTGGTGATCAATACTTAGGTTATAATGCAATAATAATATAACACAAAATCTTTTGAATTCACTAAGCTATACCAATTAATAAACTTGGTCCGATACCAGTCCTTGATAATATATTGTGAACATTTCAATAATGGTTTTTCAATCTGTTTTAAGGCAATTATTTATCTAAATATAAAATTATCATCATACATTTTATAATTAATAAAGCTTAGATTCAAATACTTTATGATAGAAGTAAGCTGCGTTTACTAGAATCTATAATATCATTGGTGCTTATTGTAAAGCACATTCGAATAAAATCTCCCACAAGATAAACTTGATTAGAGTTTCAATGATCTGATACGGATTAGGGTTTGGCTGTTCATGTAGGATATATCACGGTGTTTTCACAATTTCTCCCTAGATATAAAATACCCAACTTATCCTTATTATCAATTTGAACATTTGATTGATATTTTTCTTCTCTTTTTTTTATCTTTTTCCTACTGCCAGTTCAGGATACATGTATTATATTGCTTAGTTATTTAGTCAGGTCTAATTTATAAGAATTTAGCTCATTAGATTTTTTTTTTAGATTGAGTAAGAAGCCTTTACTGATATATCTGACTATACAGGGTGTCACACGGAAAAGTAGCCCACCTCATATATATCCAGCAGGCGCCTCACTCTGAATTGGAGGAGGTCAATTCCCTTCCACTCATAATGTGACATGAAGAATGAGCAAATGAACTGCTGGTATAAATCTTTATTGACTCATTCTTCATGTCACAATATAGGTGGAAGGGGATTGAGCTCCTCCAATTCAGAGTGAGGTGCCTGCTGGATATATGAGGGGGGCTACTTTTCCGAGGGCCACCCTGTATAAACCAATCATTCAGTCCATATACCAACCAACATGTTTACCAGAATGTATATAAAAGTGGGGATAATAATTACGACAGCTGTAAATATTATATTAGTTTTTTATATCTTCTATAATTTATTAATTACGTAAATGATAGTGAGTTACTTCCAAGATAAATGTTTCTCCTCTTCTGAGCAAAGATCTGGTTGGGACGATACTCCTAACATATAGGTCCAAGAGCAACTTCACTTGCTAGTAATGTCGATATTCAGAACCAGTGATGCAGAAATTAGACTAACTATATCAAGAAAAACATGATTTGGATATCAGAGGTCCAAATGGTACGAGGAATACAAGTGGTTAGGAATTTACTAGATGTGGTCTCACACGCTAAGATTAAAAATATTATTCATGTCCTTTAAAGGGTTGATTGTAAAAGGAAGTTATTCTTCCAACTTATTGTTTATTCATCAAGAATAGTCTTATATTACACTAGAGATAATAATATTGTAAATACACCAAGGATGGTCCTAATGACTTTCAATCACAAGTATATGAGAACTTGATTAGACTCAGTTTGGGTTAGAAAGTGTTACTTCGACACATACCATGTATCAAATATAACTTAGTTGTGTAAACGGTTAAATTCACCGAGTTCTATTACTGACTGTTAATACATTCACAGCTGATAAAATATAGGCCAATCCTAAAATAACGAACACTTGATAACTAAAGCTCAGGATGAGGTTTATTTTATAATGTTAAGTGTGTTTGTATCTCAAAGGATTACAAACACATTTGGCTTAAAATGAACATATCTGGTTGATACTTGTTTTAATTACACTAATTTGCTAAGAGCGGGAATTGTGTCGCTCAGGCCTAAATGTACACGTATCCGAATTTGCATGAAGAAATGATAAGAGATCCTTTTAAAAACCACTCTACGCTATATGAAATAATTTTTAGTGCCGCGTCTTACTACCCATATGGGTTATACGCTTATGTACTAATTATGCTAAGAGACTCGGAATGAGGAAAATTGAATTAAGATGAAGCGTACTCGCACTTGCGTGGAGAGAGAAAGAAAGAGAGTTGGAGAGAGAGTGGATAGCCATATAGTTATAACCAACCTCATTACACCCGACCGAAATAAAATCACAATATCCACGTCACTGGCAGTCTAGTCTATTGCCCTAGATCAGTGTTTTTCAACCTGTGAGTCACGGTCGCAAGCCAGGTAAAATAAAAAGCAAGTGTAGGTCCTACTCTACAATAAAAATACAACAATTTCAGAGAAAAGTTTATTTTTGAATATAGGTTCTACAATCTACACTGCATTAAAGATACAACAATAATTTCAGTGAGAAGGCTGTGCCTGTTTATTTTTTAATAATTTGTCGAATCGTGGTTCTATTTTTGAGACGCAAATAACCAAATCATTTTCTAATTGGAGTCTATTTCTCTTCTTAGTTTTTATGTTCACCATTGAAGAGAAAGTTAGTTCACATAAGTAGGAAGTGGCGAATTGCACTAATAATCTCAAAGCTTCCCTTGCTAGCTCTGGATATTCTTCTTTTCTCTTGATCCAGAAGACGTCAATCTTTTGCGAATTAAATTCCATTTTAAGCATGCCGTCAGCTGCAACATCTATAAGATTTTCTTTCATCTTCGTAGTCAGATCAGCCAGTTGTACTGACATATCCAAAAAAGGATTTTGTATCCATCTATGCCCATTGTCAGCGTCAGAGTTCAGTTCTGGAAAGTAACTTAATAATCTTTTTTCCAAATCATGCAGGCTCTGTATCATGCAAGGAATGTGAAGACTTACTACTAATGATTGGTCCGTTGCAATTTCTTCGACAATCTTCTGAACGCAAGGGAAAGAATCATACATCAATTTTTGTAAAGACGTTGACCACAAACGAAGTTTTGTGAGGAATC
>CABFOW010002033.1:56959-117538 GCA_902141385.1 Timema californicum | reverse complement strand
CATTGAAACTGCAGTCACTATAAGGGGCGTGGCTCAAAGTGACGGGTAATAAATCAGATAAAGCTGTCCACATACTACTAACACTAATTATAATTTCAATAAACATTTATATGGCGGTTTTAACAATAATATTTGAAGAAGTTAATTATTTAAAAAACATTTACAAATTAATTTAGTAATTATGGAAAGTACACAAACAAAACTACCATAGCATCATAGCAGGAAATTATTTAATTGAACCAGCTTACCATGCAGGTGTGATATAAGATTACCATAGCATTGTGGGAAATTATTTCAGTGAACTATCGCGCCATGCAGGTGTGATATAAGACTATCATAGTATAGCGGTAAATTATTTCAGTGAACTATCGCGCCATGCAGGTGTGATATAAGACTACCATAGTATAGCGGGAAATTATTTCAGTGAACTATCGCGCCATGCAGGTGTGATATAAGACTACCATAGTATAGCGGGAAATTATTTCAGTGAACTATCGCGCCATGCAGGTGTGATATAAGACTACCATAGTATAGCGGGAAATTATTTCAGTGAACTATCGCGCCATGCAGGTGTGATATAAGACTACCATAGTATAGCGGGAAATTATTTCAGTGAACTATCGCGCCATGCAGGTGTGATATAAGACTACCATAGTATAGCGGGAAATTATTTCAGTGAACTATCGCGCCATGCAGGTGTGATATAAGACTACCATAGTATAGCGGGAAATTATTTCAGTGAACTATCGCGCCATGCAGGTGTGATATAAGACATAGCATAGCGGGATATTATTTAAGTGAACCAGCTTACCATGCAGGTGTGTTACAAGACATAGCATAGCGTGACCACTGTTACATTATTTGACGCAGCAAGACTACTCCAAGGAGAGGAGCCTGGCAATGGCAGAGGGCACAGAGAAATGGATAAAAAGGGAAAAGGACGAGGGGTTGTTGGGAGGTTGGTTGGAAGGGTGGACTTACAGCTGGTCCCAAGGGTCCCGTGAAAGTACCTTGTGGGGTAAGTCGTCCACACATATACTCTAGGGAAGTATTCTACTCACAGGGCAGGGGTAGTAACATGGTGTTTCCTAGGTTGGGGGCATGCATAACACACAAGGTGAATAGGTCATAGTAGCCATCGTACTATTCAAAATATACTTAAAATAAGGTTTTGAATTGCTGAAGGGTGTGAACACTCACAGTTTATTTTAGGGGGTGCAAGCGCCCACGTTTTTTGAAAAAGCACTACCAACACGGGAACAAACAACACGTTCCCATCTATTTAATTATCAAAAACACACAAAATCATCATTTAATACCCATATAAAGATTGTAGAAATGTTTCATTTGTCAATCACACCCTAATAATACTATGTAGTAAGGAAGAACAAGAATTGTTAAAACTGTGGCAAAACTTTGATCAAAATCGGTTCCATTATGTGGATGAATAATTATTATTTAATTGAACACCACAATAGGTTGTTAAAATTTTCGCGACACTTGTTTGGAGGAATTATTTCATTGAATGAATTAATATATCAATTATTTTTCAGACCTAAAGATATTAAATTAAGAAAACATTCAAAAATTTAATCCAAAATAAGGAGCTATATTTTAACATATAATAATACTTAGATAATTAAATAGTATTTTTAATTGGTTATTAAATTTACAATAATTAAAAAATTATAAACTTACAAATTTACTATTTCCTTCAATTGTTCAAACTTTATCAAATTAATTCTAATTTTTTATATTGTAATGTTATTTTCTTTTCTTTATCAAAGTCTTATAATATGTTACTAAAATACATAGTTTAGATCTAATTATTGATATAACCACCTTATGTTGGAGATATTCCTGCAATTAACATGAAATAAATATTTATTTTATTATTTGAAAGTTTGCATATATATAATCCCAAGAGAATTTGTTCACTCAGGGAATATGAATTTTACATCATCATTTTTATACATGTTTTAATTACTTCATAATCATTCGATACTATGCATAATTTTTTAATGTCAAAAGTGAAAAAATTAGAAACTATGAAGAATGAATTAAATTAAATGAGCTGATTAGTGGCAAAATAGAGTGAAACAACATTCTAATTAGAACATAAATTTCCTTTTAAATTAATTCTAAGTTAATACAATAATACTGTTTTGTGAAATTATAGGGAAAAGGAAAGAAATATAGCCAATCGTTTATAAAAATAATAAATAGTTGGAACTATATATACATACGTACACGAATATATATTTTACTACTATAAAGCCATATGACTGACTCACTCACTTACATTAGTGTTTACCCACTTTCAGATGAGCTAGTAGCTTAAAATTTTGTAAACTTATAGCTTATAGCCTGTAGCCGACGGGAAGGTTCCAAAAAGTTAAAAACATTATTAATAGCCCCCCAAAAAAACTCAAATTGTGGAGTAACTTTAAAGTCAGTGCGGATCTTTCTTTGAAGGTCTCTTGCGGCTAAACAGTAAGACCTATCAAAAACAGCTCTGGAATTATATTAATTTACATCCAATCGCAAATAAATCTCATTTGGATTATATATATATATATATATATACATTTATATATACACACAATACATTAGCTAGTGAGAAAGAAAGAGAATAAATCCTATCACTTGTGCTAGGCACAACAAGCTGGAACAAAATCATAGCACATACTATATTAAAAGAGACAGAAAAAAAGTAATTTGAAAGTTCTCTGTAACGTGATCCCTATCACACTAAATAGTATTGCTCTGTTGCCTTAGTACAAAACAGCACTCAAGTAATTATTCGCAGCACTAACGCAATCAACAAATCTGACAACTGCGAATGATAAAACAGAATAAATGCATGAACTAGGACCCTCGAAGAGAGATGAACTTTCTCATCTCCTCCTGTTTAAATAATGTGCCATCCATTGTACTTTTACAATTAGCCATGCCGTACGTTTACTGCTCACGCCAAATTTCTTCAACACTGCTTCTCTTGAGGGTGAGATAAGATTTTGGTGTAAGTTATAGCTTACCCTGCTCCTAGAAGAATATGGAATAAAACGTTTCTATGAATAATTTTGGAGTTTAACAGTAATACTCAAACAGACAGAAAGACAGACATACAACAATTATACAAATTGGTTATTACATTTTCTTATTTTTTTAATCTAGTAAAAAACTCAAACCAACAGACAGACATACAACATTTCTACCAATTGGTTATTCTGTTTTCTTATTTTATTAATTTACCAAAAATAATCGATGTTTCACATAAATTCTAATGTACAGTAGTACACACTCGTATATATCTTATGATTTATTTTATGTTCATAACTATATGATCAATTTATTTCCAATTTTTCAACATTTAACTATGCTACAACGTTTCCCTTGCCTGTTCTTAGTTTAATATCAAAATTCAAATTTAATATGGAAAGAAGATCAATAAATTATGTGACTTACTTCTCCCTTATTCTGAGTCCATAGGAAATTGTTAATTTCAAGCAGGAAATTAAGGACGCTCTAACCTACGAGGCTGAAACGTAAAAACGTTTATATCTAATCTTATGACGTTATACTTCTCCTAGACGGAACATTGATCTTTTGAATATTTACTTTGTATACAAATAAAAGATAGACTAGTATACTATTTTGATGTTTAGTAAAGTGGGTGAAAATAATACTATTTTATTTAGATGGTTTATTTTAATTTAAGCTCACCATACATGGAAACTTATCTTCAATATAAGTTTTAAATTAGATTTAATTTATTTGTACTACCAATTTTTTTTATATATTCTCTATGGTATAAAAACCGTTGTTGATTCAATTCGTGTTCAGAAGATAAATCCCAAGTTTTGTGGCTTGAATGTAGGTTTCATTATCAGAAAAATTTGCTAGAGATAGTTTACACAGCATAGCTATATATTTAATTATATAGAACTTCCACACTGATAAACACCCAAAATATGTTATGGAAAAGTATTACAATATAAAAACTTGCCAAAATTCTTACAATATACAAGATAATTCGTTATTGATTTCCGACTCCCTATGAGTGTAAAAATAGGCAGAAAACACATGGAAAACTTTTTCTCGAAAGTGATTGCTGAGGGAGCCCTTGAAAATTGCGTATTAAAATTCTTTCAAATAAAAGATCAGAAACAACTTAATCTAAAACAACAAATCTCTGGATAATATTTTAATGAATTATGATGCTAAACTTCTCTTTCTCGAAAATGGTGAACTTAAGACAGTTCCGAAAGGACGATATTTTTTGTTTATTTAGATATATTGAAGAATAATTCATCATTAAAAATCAATTGGGGTTCAGTTTTTTAATATTCCATGTGAAAAATGGGTGGCAACCCCCATTTAATCAGTAATGGGGGATGATATTACCAAACAAGTTTTCAGAGTTTTAACGTCTTAGTTCAACAAAACATGACTCAGGGTTTTGATGTTAAAACTCAAGTTGCTTCTGACATTTTCACACAAAAGTATTTTAAAATGCAATTTCCAAGGTCTAATAACATCCTCAATAACTCCTTTCGAGAAAAAATTGTCCACATATTTCCTATTTATTTTTTCATAAGGAGTCACCTCACGCTAGGACGGAGACCAATAATTTTTCATCCTGTATTATATTCTTTAAAATATGTTTGTATAAATGAATAGTTTTAAAATCTTAAAAATATATACGGTTTCATTCTTCCTTAAATTTCAAAGAAGGATTCTTTTTTACACAAAATAAAAGTAATTTTATGTATTGAGCTTTGAGACAGAATATAAGTTTAGGCTGTTTATAGCTGCTGTTTGAAATACCTTCAAGTTTCCTCCTTTAGAACAGAGTTCTAGGGTTAGACTGAGCAGTTCAGGGAAAGTTAAGTCACAGAGCCTAAGGCAGTTCTGGAAGATATCTCTTTTCCCTTCTACCAAGAAAAGTTGGAAAGCAAAGAGAAACTTTTCACACATTCAGAAAAATAAGAGACTGGTTATCGAGCAAGCGGATCAAACTATCTCTATAGAAAGAGGAGGTTGTAATATACCACTGTTTAGACTTACTTACTTACTGTTGATATTTTCTAAATAACAAGAGTTTTCAAGTTAATCATATTTATACATAATTAATCTTGATAGGGTTATTGCGAATGGCGTAATAAATATAATATTATATAATTATAAAATCTATCTTTAATATTCAAGAATATGTGTGTATATAAATGGGTCCTCTAAACTATACTAGTATGGACCCCAACTACTACTTCAAGAGTGATAAATTAGTAAAAAATAAATATTTAAATTAAGAAAAATATATTAATTTCTCAAAAAAACATGTATCTATCTAATCTAGTTATTTCTTTTATAATTACTGTTCAAAATTATATATTTTTGGTTGAGGTATTTAACATACACTTCATGAACCTACTGGTTATATCAGTACACGACATATAAACTAATTATTGCAAGATCTGACACATTAGCCTAATACCCAACGTTAATTCATCACTGTCAAAGGGAAAACCCATGTTTTGCCAGTAAAAATAGTTTTGACCATACTGAGGATCAAACTTCGGACACTTAGTTCAGTAGTCAGACACGATACCAACTGATCTACTCTGTGTATAACAATATTAGTTGTAACGAAACCGTATGTGTGTATGTGTATATATATGTGCAAACCAATATTACGACTCTAAGCAAGCCAAGAATATCAAGAAGGCGGTATCTTCAGATAAACTATATTTGTAACAACTATTAAATACTAGTAATTGTAAGAGATTCGAAATCCAATATTCCTGTCATCATCATTCAAGTATATTGCGAGAGTAACTCAATAGACAATGTGACCACCAAGGGAGGTAGCTATAATTACTACCCACTTCGGTGATGGAGTGATATAAGGCATCACTCCTACAATACGGAAAACTTTCGATATCGGGAGAGATCGTGGTTCGAATCCTGGCTAGACATACTCTGGGTTGTTTTCATAAATTGGCTTTCACTCTCTCTAGAAGAAAATTCTGGTACATTACCTATAAATTCAACTATCTTTATCAATAAAATACTTGTGTTTTAAGTTATATATTACATACGTATTAACCAAACAGGTAGAAAGAAGTGGTGCTAACATCATAAACTATAGTATTTTTGTTTGTATTTTGGATTGTAATTTAGGTCTGGCTACGCCAACTTGATTTTTTAAACATGATATTTTAAGCCTTTATTTATATACTCCCATTGTTAAAAATTGTCTAATATAAATTATCTTTGATAAAGTGAACGAAGCTTATCTAAGTCACATTAAAATATTAAACCACAGTTTCAATTTAATTGAATGATCTCCCAGTTAATTTAAGTTGAATACGGTAGTTTAATACTAGAAGGATGAACCCAGTAAATTTCACCGGGTGACCTAATCTAACGTACGGTGGTGGTAAGCTTTTTTATATCTGGTCATTGATGTTTTACAAGTTTTAATTAAGGTGATGTGACCTTTTCATTTGGCGTGGAAATGCAGAGCAATGGGAACAAACGGTTATCTTCAAGAATGTTTATAGTAATTTTATTTTTGGAAACGGGTTGTTCAAGAATAGAGGCATGTTGGTTAAGCTACCTATACTTTTTAACATGCAAAGCTCCTCTATCATTTTAACAGTGATCAAATATGAATAATACTGACATTATCCAATAGAAAACTGCGAGCTTCATAACAAAAAATAAGAAAATATAACGATTAATATTATTATTATTATTATTATTAGCACCGCGTCTTACTACCCGTTCGGTTTATACGCGCTTACGCTAATGTGTAATGGTAGGGTGATTGTGAGATGAAATGAAGGACCTACAGTTTAACGTGGAATCCGAACCACGGTGGAGGCCTGGCATTCCCCACATTCACAAGATGTCTTGTCAGAGGTGAAGGAAGGGTTTGGTAATCAGATAAATCTGTGCCGGGACCGAGGATTGAACCCCGGACCCCCAGCACAGAAGTCCAACACCTTACCCCTAGACCACCAGGTCACCAACGATTAATAAACATTGATACAATATCTTAGAAGGGATTTTGAAAATACTAACATAAAAATTTCACTCGTTCTTGAAAAAACTGATATTTCTAACGTATGATTTTTCCACAAGACCTGTCCGGTAGCTAACGCCATCTACGGTTTTCATGATTCATCTGTTCTTGTTGGGGCGGAATGATACTTTGGTCGGTTGTAAAGTCACGCCACACCTTTCACCCTCCCGCCCTCCATCCCACAAAATAGGTTTTAGACTTGCACTCGACAGTGCCAAGGACCTTAAATTTTGTGACAAAGGGTCTCCTATAACATCAGAAATTTAGTACTTTTAAAAAAGTTACCTGACTCTATACTTAAAAGGACGATGAGAAACACATTTAATGGTTAACGCTATTGTTGTATCTTACGTCTCAAAACTCATGACCATGTTTGTTGCTAAAATACTTATATTTATAATATTGGTTATGTTTGCAGATGCCACTATTCTCTGGTACTTATTGTTGCCTTAGCTTTGCTCATTTCACAATTTTCAACCAATAATAATTCTAGATATATTCAAAGCAATACACACGAGACCGGGCAGATTGTGGACTGTAGAGCTTATCATAAATCAAAGAACCATTGAGTGCAGTGAAATAAGGTTTTGTATGGTCCAGGATTAGGAGATGTGCATTACACTTGCACTAAATCTGTGACAGAAATGGTGTGTAGATAAATAAAAGGAGTGAATAAAATAATTACATGTTGTATTGTATACATTACAAATCGAGCACATTATTATTGGAACCAAGTTATGGTTAATTGTATTTTACTATTAGTTAGAACTGTAACCAGGATTATAAATATATTAATTTTTGCTAAGATTTACTATTATGTGGTAATAATTTTTGAGTGTTACATTTTATATATTTAAAATAATTGTATACTATGAATATCCAAGATAATATAAATATACTGTATAATGGTTGTCATTCTGATATTGTATTATTTCTTTTATAAAATGTATCATATTCTTATATTGAAAATAAAGTTTATAATTCGGGCCAGACTCAAATAGTATGCCTTTAAAACTCTGTGGACCACTACATTGTTTTATAGTATTAAATTTATTTATTATAAAAATGGCAATTATTATATATTTAACGGCGTTTAAAGGGTCACAACGTGTGTAAATTCCTTTCTTTAGATATGGAATAATTATTTATCATACTTTTCTTATTTATAGGGTGTGTTCCATAACTTTGATACGAACATCAGCAACTATGTGATGTCAGGTGAGTGCTGTGAATTATTGACAATACTAACCTCATTCAGTGGATTCCTGGTTGCTGGGAGACATACTGACTAGATCACTTTGGACCAACTTTGCGGCAACCTCAATTAAACGATATGTTGGCCAAAGAGCTTAAATTTAAGATCCTAAAAGAGCAAGAACGTACCTAGAGATAAAATAATGTCAATGTAGCAATGAGATAAAACCCTTTGTATTCAATTGATATTAGTATAAACATTTATTTTAAAATAACTTAAGCCAAAATAAAACAAACATATAATGTAGGGCCTACATATGTAAAATGTAAATACAGTTAAAATAGTATACTGCTTAGAAAAGGTTACACATTAATTTGTGGAAGTAGGGCACGTTAAAAAGGGGCAGTGTTTTTGCAGTTTTATAACTTTTTTTTTATAAAAATAAATCAAATATTGCTTCTACACTAACGTAGAGTATAATTCTATTCACAAGTTGATATCAAAATTTTTTGAAAATCTGCCAGGAACATGGCGGAATTAAACAACAAACTTTTTAAATGAAGACAAAATGTTGTCATTATTTCCAGGAAACACTCGACAGTAAATCAAGCTGTTATAATATCAGCGTGAAGTAAATGAATATCTATGCTTGCACTGAAGTAATATTTTATTCATTTTAACCAAAAATGTTTTGATATAACAAATTGTAAAAACACCTTTTCTTGCATACCCCACATCACCATCTTAATAAAGGTGTATCTTAAATATCTAACGTGTTCTCTTGTTGGACTCAATGAACAAAGTCGGCTCAGGTATTTAAATATGATAAAGGAATACATTCATTGCAATCCTGCATAAACTAGCATCTCAATTCAGCTATATATTTCCTGAAATTCTGGTTAGCCACTCACTTCGGTATATCATCGTTATTATTTACTCGGCTTTCTGGCGTCTGAGAGTCTTGCCAAAATTTGTTCCGTAATTATTTCTTACTAATCGTAAGTTTCATCTTCACACAGAAGGCGACCGTAAATCCGAGTACCACGACATAGAACCAAGACAACACAACCGCTATTCAGCATGATTTCGCAATAATAGACTCCATTTATGTTTTAAGCAGGCTTTCTTTTTACACACAGTTTTTTATATGTAAATAACGACCTTCACTGTCCCAACTAAGCGGCAATTTGTCCCAAATAAGAGGAACGTATTCAATATAGAGACGTGTTTTGTTTATTTACTTGAAATTTAGTCTCAAATAAATGGCAGCATCGATTACTCAGTACCCCCAATCGACCGGAATCCACTGTATATAATTTTTTTTAAGAAAGATAAGATATAATTTTTACTAAACACCGCATTTCACGTGTCCATAATATGAACTCCAACCTCCCATTGGCCATCAAACTTGAGGAAACGATACAGATATCTTACTCAGCGTTTCCACAGTTGTGGGTGAATTCATAATCATCATTGGAAAGAGTAAGTGCACTTATAGCTTCGTGTGTGGTGTAAATAATCTGCTCCCAAAGTACGGTTTGAAAATATAATATTTTTGATAAATAGTGTATTAACTTAACATGTATCTAACAACATTCAATTACTGCAGTGAAGGTTTAAATTACTTTAGTGGGTGAAATTTTATCATTGATTTATATTTTCTGTTGTGAAAATCATATACAAATTTTATTTTAAAGACAACTATTCGCTACTAATGACCTCTTAAAATACTGGTTCATGTTGAACGAAGAGAAATATTTAATCATATATACCCAGTGGAAGTAGCATTAAACAGAAGTGGTGGTAGCGAGATTGTATTAAGTTTTGAGTGTTTCAAAAACACTACTAGGAAAGCTAATGAAAATTGTGGCTTAAGAATGTTTCATGAAAGAGTCTAGCCAGGCATCTTAATTGAAGTTTTAATTCTTAAGATTGTCAAGTTTTTGTAAATTACAAATAGAAAATAAGTCTTTAGGAGATCTCCCTGTCATGAATCTTAAGTGTGTTTTTTTATTATCTCAGAGACATGATGTAATAAATACTTTGAAAGACTGTTTAAAAAATTTCAAGATGCATATTTATTAATTCATATCATAAGGTTGAGTTTTAAAAATCGGTCTTTCTACTCTTTGTCCCATTTTCCGTACCTAAACTATGGTCAAATTAGTAATATGAATTTATTTTAAACGTTACATTGAAAATGATATAAGATGTAAAATAATTAAAAAAATTCTAATTTTGATTCTAATTCTGTAACTAAGGGTATTTTACTTCTGACAGATTTTTGAAAACTATAAATTTAAAAAAAATATTAAATTTTTTTTAAATATATAATTTTAGATTATATTCCATTTTAAATAAAATGGTAAATTGTTTTTAATCAAGGTGAATTTAACTTTAGGTAGTTTAACTAAGGCTTTGCTAGAATGATAAAGTATATCAGATTATGGTTGGCAGGACACGCAGTGGGAATATATTAAACTAGAAACGTGCTCAGGGTATTTATTGGCAATTACAATAAGACGCGACCTAGATGCAGATGGGAGGATGACATTACAATGGACCTAAAATATATAAACTGTAATGAGGCTGACTGGATAGTACTAGCTCATGATTGGAGTAGGTGACGTACTTTTAAATATGATACTGAACTATTGATATCCTTATTCAATAGAATAAGTATTTTGCTGATATAATAGATTGTTTCAAAAATTACATTTTGACATTTTCCTAGTAACTATAATGATAAAGTACCTACTTTACTATATAAATAATTGATAGGACTAAAGACTAAAATATACAGGTTTGTAGCGCTTATATTACTTTCTCTAACTCCGTGTTGAGAGAAGTATTGTGATCGTAAAAAAATATCTCGAAATCTTGACTTATTCTTTACATTTGATGACCTTCTGAAATCTGAATTGATTTTCGTGATAACGTCTGTCTCTGTATCTAAATCTCCGGATAGAGCTGAAACCAAATTACCTATCAGGCTAAAATATCGTAGCTGAGGTTTTTATAAGGTTACCTTGAGAGTTTTTTGGAAATAAATATCCAACCCTTAAATTAAGGGTAGTTTACTGAAGAGCAAAAAGAGATCAATTTGACATCTCAAAATTTGCTCAGATGACTTTGAATAAATTTGGTGTCTAGGCATTGTTTAATATTAAACACAACATGTCCACTCTCGTTTTCCAATGGAAATGATTTGAAGGGAATTTTGTAAAAGTGTGAATTTCCAATTTTGTTCATATCTCTGCAACTATTTCTGATAAATTATATGCAATACTTTGAAATTAAAATTTATCTTATATTTATAATTATATTTTCTCGAAGTTTCTTCAAGAGAGTGTATTATTTAATTTGTGTTCATTAATGAAAGGTTTCTGCAAAAATAAATATTATTTTGTCTCACACATACTACAATTATTAATACACATTTTAAGATAAAAGAAAATACAAATTTTTGTGGTGTACCGTACAATTTATTTTTCAACTGTGAATATCTGTCTTTTTATTATATGAATAGCTTCAAACAAGAAACCAAATCACTTTCATAGAAAAAGTATTTTGCCAATCCTTCGTCCTCATATTTTGAGCAGTTTTTATTATTGACTGAGTACTACATAATTAGATTTTTTATAAGACGAAAACCCTCTTTGAAAAAAAATCCGTTCTTTGTATACATTTTAAGATTATTATTATTATTATTTGCACCGTGTCTTACTACCCGTTCGGGTTATACGCACTTACGCTGATGTGTAATGGTAGGGTGTATTGTGAGATGAAATGAAGGACCTACAGTTTAACGTGGAATCCGAACCACGGTGGAGTCCTGGCATTCCCCACATTCACAAGGTGTCTTGTCAGAGGTGAAGGAAGGGTTTGGTTGTCAGATAAATCTTTGCCGGGACCGAGGATTGAACCTCGGCCGCCAGCACAGAAGTCTGACACCTTACCCCTAGACCACCAGATCACCGACTACATTTTAAGAAAACGACATTAAAGTTAGAGCAGGGTGATGTAGCAATACTTCACATGAAACTTACATTAAACCTATGTGTTAATTCTCAGAAGGTGTTCAAAGGTAGATCCTCACGTGGATTATCATTTCCCCAAATGGCGAATGGATTCGGTGCGCACACGGTGAGTCAACCGTTGAAACCGCCACATGAATTCATGGCCTGATGTTCTCTGGAGATTGTGGTGGCTCATCAGGTGGGCACACTAGTGCGTTGAGGTGGTCCCACAATCTAAAATGGGGTGATGTAAGGTCCCGTGACCTTGGTGGCCTCTCTATTCTCCCGATCCACTGGTCGGGGTGGACTTCAATAAGCAGTCACCGCACCTGCGCCCCGTAGTGTGCAGGAGCACCGTCACACCAATAATACCCTCTTGTCACACAAGCAATGATAGGTCCTCCAGCTGCCCAGGCAGAATTGTTTCAAGGAACAGACAGTATCTGTGGTAATCTAAACGATCTGGTACCAAATAAGGGCCCACAATCGCATCCTCAACAGTGCCAGCCCTAGACCTTGACGTTTTCTGGAGAAGCGACTAGCGCATACCCTTGCGGTAGGTCCATCTCGAATGTCAGATGCTTTCTTGACCATTGACATAGTCCAGTACTCAACGTGTGTGTATGTTATTGCTGCTTACATAATACTTACCTCGCATTTCTATCTACGTCTGATTGACGTTGAATTTGAAATATCAGATACAGTGTTGCCATATAATTTCTTTCTGACCTTAAAAGTCATTTTTCTTAAAAGGTGTAAGAAGAACATAATTTTCGCAAAGAGTGTTCTAGACTTATATTCACCCACCTAATCACGTAGTACTGTCCCTATCCGCTAATTACTACTATTCAGCGTGTATAAATAGAGTATGGCGGGAAATGAACTGCACAGGAATGGCACACTATACGATAGGCTTTTGAGGGCATGTAATAATCTTATTAGCTCGATCAAAGCCAAGAAATCTGGTCACTTGCTTGCTTGAATAACCTTCGAATACAGCGTTGCATTCATCGTAAAGTCAAATGTTTGAGAAAACAATGTCCATCTTCATAAATATTTGCCAGTTTGTGGCCACAGATCATACACCTGTGTACCCTACCCGGCTCTCGTAAATTATGGCTGACCTATATGCGATAAGGAAATGTTCCTAATTCATGAACAAATGTCTGAACCTACATTCTATTCATACTGAGCTCCTTCGCAATAAGCCACTGACTCTTCTTTAGTCACCGCAGAATCTTATCGAGAACTCCTACTACATACTCATTGTCTGTGGATGAGCGTTTTCTTACAGAAATATGTCTTCATTGACAAAGAAATAACGCAGTGTTTACCTATATTTTATTACCAACAACAACACTTTTCGCTTTTAAGGGTGGGGTTTCGTGGAAATCCACTTCAAATAATTTAAGTACACGTTCAAGGTCACACTATAGGCTCCGTGCAAAGTTTAGACGATATTTGAATACACAACACGAGCGCGCAAGACGGCACATTGTTAAGTTCTTGCAGGGTAGATCCGAGTAGCATAAAGTTTACCGCGATCAAATACTCGAAAATCCTAAAACATAGCTCGCCATTTCTCGTAAACTATTGGTCAATCACAATATCTTTTTTGAAAATATGTTATAAAAACCTTAAAATACATGGGGATTTTATTAAAATTCCCATAATCCAATTTGGTTTGCTTTGAAAAAATTGTTTTCTTATAAATTAACTATAATGAGATTTTTATTGTAGCCATATTTTCACTCTTTGTAAAAGTATTTTCCCTAATTGAGATAGATGGGTAGGATAAGTTCACTAAATGATCATCTTGAACTGAAATTTATTTTGATATGACTTATTCCTCTTACACCAATACTTTTCACAGTTTGATGTGTTTAGTTACGAGCCCTTCACACGCGCCAGATTTTCAGAAAGACCGGTCCGTCACTCCGTCCCCACATTTATTTTTCCTGATCTACTTTCTAGCTTTGCTATTACTAACTTTAAAATATTAATTATTTTGGTAAATACTCTAAATAACTTTTACTTTTGCACTATATTTATAATATATTCTACGTTTCTTGTAACTTAGTGAATATAAAAATATAAAATGGATAGTTGTTGTCCACTTTGTTCGAAAATAATCCCTCTCTGTCATTAATAGGTCTACTTTATGTGTTAAGGTTTCCCGAAATGCTATATATTAATCTTTGGTAAGTGTCAGTCTAGAACTGGATGGTGGCAATTTCTTTGCAAACGAAATCAGTTTAATCATAGCAGTCCACGTTAAATTATGGTAGAACACCTGCATTTATCAGTGAAAATATTAAATATTGTGTCATATAAAAATAAACAATTTAATTATTATTATTATTATTAGCACCGCGTCTTACTACCCGTTCGGGTTATACGCACTTACGCTAATGTGTAATGGAAGGGTGATTGTGAGATGAAATGGAGGACCTACAGTTTAACGTGGAATCCGAACCACGGTGGAGGCCTGGCATTCCCCACATTCACAAGCTGTCTTGTAAGAGGTGAAGTAAGGGTTTGGTAATCAAATAAATCTATGATGGGACCGAGGATTGAACCCCGGCCGCCAGCACCGATGTCTGACACCTTACTCCTAGACCACCAGGTCACCCAACTATTTAATTAATTATATTAAGTTAATATTAGAACTTCTGAAAAGTAATTTAATAATACTTATATAAAATATTGAAATTATATTTTTACCTGATTTTGACACAATATAAGCTATTGGCCTCATAAAACCAATTATAATTTTTTATATCACTAACCATCTTTTCAAAAATTACAATATTGTTTTATATGATTATTAAATTACATGTAATGCCACTTCATATAGTTGAAAGCTTACTGATGTCTGACTCATGATGAAACCTTTAACAATCTTTTCTAAACTGCCGGGAACGTGGAGTTCGAGGTTCACACATCAGTCGGGTGAACTGGGGGTGTGTTTTCCAATCTACCTCCAAAAAAATGTGGATTCACTTCATCAAAATGTAACCTTCACAATTCCTAGCCCATTAGCGTAATTAGTACTTAAGCTTATAACCCGAACGGTTAGTAAGACTCGGTGCGAAATAAAAAACCTATTCACTTGTTATTTCCTCCAATCTTGTTACGTTATTACTCGCTACTAATGCTTTCCTCTTTTCCGATGGGATTCTTGAAAGGAATGTAATGCGTTATAGTAGACCAACCTACTCTTGTTATTACTTCCATTATTAAATCACTATTATAATATCTAGGTTCCCTTCAAACAAAATCGTAACTCAGTGGTCAACTGGAATGATGTACTAGTCTTTCTAACATTCTAAGTTACACAGAGGGTAAATATGTCTGCAGTAAAAACTTAATTATAATTATTTAATTAGGACACATTTTTTCCAAGCAAACTAATTGGAATATGAGGGATTTTAATAATAACCTCATGTCTTATAAGTTTTTAAAACAAATTTTGAAAAAAGCTACTGTGATTATCATAGTAATTTACGAGAAAGGTTGAGTTATGTTTTAGAATTTTCGAGTATTTTATCGCCTTAAACATGACGCCGCTCAGATCTTCCCCGCCAGAACTTATGAAGTCATCACGAGTCGCGCCACCAGTTATGGTGCACATATCAAAATATAACCTCTTCATACTGTATTCCCACCGATAACTACGATGCGCAGTACTGCCAGCTTTTTGTATATTTTATTCCCAACCATTATATATAGAAAACTCGTTAAAAAGGCTATCTTGAGAAAGGTAAAACTCAGATTATTATTATTATTATTATTACTATTAGCGCCGCTTCTTACAACCCGTTCGGGTTATACGCACTTACGCTAATGTGTAATGGTAGGGTCATTGTGAGATGAAATGAAGGACCTACAGTTTAACGTGGAATCCGAACCACGGGGGAGGCCTGGCATTCCCCACATTCACAAGATGTCTTGTCAGAGGTGAAGGAAGGGTTTGGTAATCAGATAAATCTGTGCCGGGACTGAGGATTGAGCCCCGGCCGCCAGCACAGAAGTCTGATACCTTACCCCTAGACCGCCAGGTCACCCCTCAGATTATGCGCACAAGAATATACATGAAGAAAAGTGGGAAAATTATTTTTTTTAAACCCTTACTTGGCAAGACAAGACAGATATTAAGACCATTTGGCCAACGGTATGTGTTCGTCTGTTATTAATATAATAAATATTATAAACAAAAATTTGTATATGGCTATTTAGCATAGGTCTTTATGTTTTTTTATAAATAATTACTACATAATGTTTCAATTGAAGTACATTTAGTTTATGAAAACTAATACCATAATTAGCGTATAACCCGAACGGGTAGTAAGACGCAGTGCTAAATAAAAAAATAAAAACAATAATTTTAAAATTATTTTAAATAAAATAAACATATATTCTGCAAAGAATGACTTTATTAAATTTAAATATTTTAACATAGCTTATTTTTTATATGAAAACACAAATTAATGCCGGTCTAGCTTGGAGATAGGCCTTTATTTCACGCTACCTTTTTCTCTCAAATGATGAGTCACCCTCGTATTCTCCTCCCTTAACCCGTTATCTTTCAGCCATGCACATCTCGCACGCAACTTGGTAATTTGCACGTCTAGTTCGCTCTAAACGTTCTTCTGTCTCCCCTTCCTGTCTTAGTTCCCGGCTCATCCGCTCGTCTGATCATGGAGCACCAGTTAAGCCCTGTTGGTCGTACCTCGCTCGTTGCTGCTAGTCTAATAGGGCTGGTATAATGAGAAGGTGGATGGAAGTTTACTGGCCCACTTGTACTGTGTAACTAGACAGTGCCTGATGTGGCTAACCTTGATAGTCTTATGATTTACACTTTTGTTAGTTCCCGTGTCGTGGAGATTGTTGGATCAACCTAGTTTTACTAAGATCACGTTTACTAAATTAATCTTTTAAAAATAACGATTGGAAATGGAGGTATATTTTTGTTTAACAGCTGAAATGTGAAGTTATCAAATTATATTTACACACACACACACACACACATATATATATATATATACATATATGTATATATATATGTATATATATATGTATATATATATACATATATGTATATATATATGTATATATATATATACATATATGTATATATATATGTATATATATATATATATGTATGCATATATATATGTATATATATATATATAAAGTATATAAAAGAGATAGTATAAAAGTATGTTTAGTAACATTATTATTATTATTATTATTATTATTATTATCACCGCGTCTTACTACCCATTCGGGTTGTACGCACTTACGTTAATGTGTAATGGTAGGGTGATTGTGAGATGAAATTAAGGACCTACAGTTTAACGTGGAATCCGAACCACGGCGGAGTCCTGGCATTCCCCACATTCACAAGATGTATTGTCAGAGGTGAAGGAAGGGTTTGGTAATTAGATAAGGCTGTGCCGGGACCGAGGATTGAACCCCAGCTGCCAGCACAGAAGTCTGACACCTTACCCCTAGACCGCCAGATCACCTGTTTAGTAACAAATACATATTAATTTATTTATTTACTTTTGAGCTCAGGACGTTTGGTGCGATATATGATCTGGCTGAAATACCATTGAATGAATATAATTCTACTATCTTACCTTGTGTATTTGTTTACTCCTGAATAGAGTTTCTCTAGCCAAATTCTGTTCATTCACCTGATAGTTAAGTTAGGTCATATTAGCTTTGCCACCTGATTGCTAGGTTAGATTAGGTTGTACTGAATTATATTATGTTAAGCTATATCTATATAAATGAAAGGGAGAATTATTTGACTATTTAATATATACGTCCTATCCCGTTTGGCCCAGACGACCTCCCATTTATTTATTGAGACCGTGCTACACGTCCTGTATTGAATGAAATAAAAGGGTTGCTTTTCGGGAGTAATACGATAAGGGTTCTATGGCTATATGTTTTGAACACATCTTAATACACTTTTAATTAAAATATATTTTAATTGTGATAGTAGGGAAATATTATTAATATTATTAGTATTATTATTAGCATTAGCACCGCGCCTTACTACCCACTCGGGTGATACGCACTTACGCTAATGTGTAATGGTAGGGTGATTGTGAGATTAAATGAGGACCTACAGTTTAACGAGGAATCCGAACCACGGTGGAGGTCAGGCATTCCACACATTCTTAATTTGTGATTAATATACGTCCTGTCAGAGGTGAAGGGAGGGTTTGGTAATCAGATAAATCAGTGCTGGAGCCGAGGATTGAACCCTGGACCGCCAGCACAGAAGTCTGATACCTTACTCGTAGACCACCAGGTCACCGTGGGGAAATAATTAGTATGGTAGGACTTAAAGGATAGATACCTGCAATTATTTAGAAAGAAAGTTGAGAAATACTTTAGAAAACAATTCCCAAGTACAACCAGCCAGTAAGTGAGTCCTGACCTGAACGTAACCAGCAAATATACACGTTTAAAACAAATATGCTACGACTTAAGTTCACCTAAAATCTTTTATTGTAAGATCACCAGTAATTAGACTTCAATGTTAAGGGTAAAACACCAATTTCACAAAATTATAGTATATGATTTTATAGTTTTTAAATTTTAATCTGAGAACATAATTTTAGCATAAAAAGTCTTTTCAGGCTAATAGATATCGACACCTGGTGATATTGAACCCTTAGATCAATCGGTAACTCCTCTTACTTATCTATGAGGTCCAGGTTCAATTCCATAAATGCCTGAATATATAATCATTGGTGAAATTTCCTTCACCTCTGACAAGACGTCTTGTGAATGTGGGGAATGCCAGGCCTCCATCGTGGTTCGGATTCCACGTTAAACTGTAGGTACTTCATTTCATCTCACAATCACCCTACCATTACACATTAGCGTAAGTGCGTATAACCCGAACGGGTAGTAAGACGCGGTGCTAATAATAATAATAATAATAATAATAATAATAATAATTGGTGAAATATGGTATTCTGCTTTTAGAGTAATGCTAGAGCTGGGTTTAGTGTTTGTTATATATTTAGGTTAAACTTAGTCATGCGATGGATGGTATAATCATTTGGCACGTTAAATATCTCATATAATAAGTACATTATTTGACGTAGGGGTAGGTTTTCGCGAATAGTTACTGATCATTTAGAATAAAATCACTACTATTGTATCCTAGCTAACTTAAAACCTCATCTGGGTATCGTACAAAATTGCCAATAACATTAAATTTAATGATAAATGTGAATTGATATGGTCAATGATTAGGTATTTGTCTTTTTTAAAAAA
Organism: Timema californicum; assembly: GCA_902141385.1. NCBI lineage: Eukaryota > Metazoa > Arthropoda > Insecta > Phasmatodea > Timematidae > Timema > Timema californicum. Next base: position 97,929 of record CABFOW010002033.1, on the reverse strand, counting down.
CATTGTTAATCATATTATTATTTGCAATAATTATAATCAATGTAGTATATAATTGTAAAATATGAGATTAACAAGGTTTTTTATAACTATTATATACATTTTAAGGTAACCTCGTGAATATTTCGATATTAACTATATTATTATTTATTTATAAAATAGTTACTAAATCCTTATTACCCTCATTGCCTATTAAATATGAAGTAGTGTCATTGAAAAAGACTCTCTACAAGATTTTGAGCTAATAAATTATTTAAATATTCAATAAAAATTTGATGGTAATCTTAAAAGGAATACCAATATATATTTTGGTAATATTTCAAAGTAAATAGTTTTCTAATATTCTAAGTGTTTTACTCTGATCAGATTTAGAGTCCATCAAGCATAGAAGTGCTGATAGCTGAGAGCAAGCAAAGGTTTTTTTAATGCCAAAATATGTTAAAAGCCATTACTGCTAATACTACTTCTCTTAGGACTAGGGTTCGGCCAGACTGATGAGCGCGTGATTAGCAGATAGCTCTCGTCTGTTGTTGATGAGGAGGCAAAGGTCCGAGTCTTGACTCAGTGACTGAGGGTGGTTTTTGACAAGTGATTTAGTGTTGTGGTTTTCTCATCATCTCTCCACGTTAGTGGTGATTATTATTTGTAAAGGCCTACTTTGATTATAATATTAAAGTATTTTAACGTATCAGTTTTACACACACAAACACACACACATATATATATATATATACATATATATAGACTGTATATATAAAACCCTTTGGGGCTAAATCTCGTAAAACCCCGTCTTATTAATTGCATAGGGCCTAAAATTAATCTTCACGTAAAATTTCAAGTTTCCAGGCCAGCGTGTAGAGGAGATATGGTGTTGTTTGTTAGAGGGCGTCTTGCCTTTTATATTTATAGACAGAAAATACCTTATCAGCCACTTCTCAAACACTTTTATGTTTTACAGAGCAAGAAATAATCATTTTAAATTGGAAAGATATGTTCTATTAAAATATTGTAGACCAAGGCCGTTTTGATTGGCAACAAAGTTAATTATTACTGTATATACAGGTACACCCCGCACTTAGGGTAGGTTAGGTTCCAGACCGCAGTCGTGACTGGAAAGCCGTCATAATTATAATCAATGCATTTTTTCATTTATTGATGCATGTGATGCACAGAAATCATCATAAATGAAACAAACTTTCGTAAATAACATATAAGTAGTTAAAATATAAACAATAGGCCTTCTATTTTTAAAAAGAGTTGCTATACAAAGGGCAAACTGTCATAAGTTGGGTATAAAATAAAAAAATATATTTTAATGATTAAATAGAATACAACTTTAAAATAAAATAAATTACTATCTAGGCAATATTGAGAGTAAACTTACTTACTTTATCTAATTACTACTATGATAAATTGTTATTCTTAAATAATGAAAGTAAATATCTACCCTTAACGATTATAATATGTTTACTGAACACCAAAATTTAAAAAACTTTTAGAGATGTATTTATAACATTGTTACGCCATTACATGAAATAGTGTTAACAGCAAGTAATAATTTGATTTATATTGATATCTTATAGATTTGGGAAGGGCTTACAATATATGAAAATATTTGTTTATAAAGTGGTTAAAATACTAATTGTTTGAAGATTAGAACTTTATATGACAGTTACAATACACCCACATGATTTTTATTTACTATTAAGTAAATTCATGGGATCTAAGACAGTCAACAGTCACATTTTATATAATTTTTATCAACACAATTAATATAGTGAATTCGTAAAAAATATAGTCAATTTTGACGGAAAAAATTATATATTGATTTTTCTATAATTTTGTTTATGTGAGAGCTCTAGGTAAATTTTAGACCCAGCTCTGTTTCCAGCCTGTGAGCTGGGTCTGGGTTTTATTCAAACCATATTTTTCTCTTCCACTACTGGCTGGCCAGGCCAGTCATAGCTTCATATATCTTATAACATAACTTAAGACTAGGACAGGCAAAAAATCCAGTCCCCTGACGATAATTCATCACTGTGAAAGGGCAAATTTACCTTTCACCAATGATACATTTTTTGTCCATGCAGAGAATCAAATCCAAGGCCCTTAACTCAGTAGATATACACGCTATCAACTGAGATAAAGTTCCAGATTCCTAGATTATTGTATTATATAAGTATACAATTCTTTGGTTAGTAGAAAGCTGTATATCTTCTAGCTGGTGTTAAGCTATTCTATACTAAAAATACCCGGTCAAAGGATAGAGGGTGACCTGGCGGTCTAGGGGTAAGGTGTCAGACCTCTGTGCTGGTGGCTGGGGTTCAATCCTCGGTCCCGGCACAGATTTATCTGATTAACAAACCCTTCCTTCACCTCTGACAAGACATCTTGTGAATGTGGGGAATGCCAGGCCTCCACCGTGGTTCGGATTTCACACGTTTAACTGTAGGTCCTCCATTTCATCTCACAATCACCCTACCATTACACATTAGCGTAAGTGCGTATAGCCCTAATGGGTAGTAGGACGCGGTGCTAATAATAATAGTAATAATAATAATAATGATAGATCTTATTTTAAGAATGAGGTAAGCAGGCAGTGTACAAATCTGTTGGAAAATATAATTTCTTCGATTGATAAATTAAATTATTTGATCGGAAAATTGAATAGTATGTATAATATATATAGTATTATATTGATACATGAATAATAATAAATAATAGTAAAATTAAATTAAGTTTGACTACAGTAAAAAATAAACAAGATGCATCAAAACAATTAATTTACTAAACATATAAAAAATCTAATAGTTGTAGTCATAAGTACCAGCCCTTGGACGAGCCTGTATACCCATAGCTATTCCCTCAAGCTGTTATCAGAATCACTCTAGAATCATTATTTTAAAAAATCAGTTTCTTTTTGTTCTAAGCCACGGCTTGAGCGATTGTAAGGCTACCAAAAAAATAAAACTAAGGTATTGTGACATGGATAAAATAAGTTAGTGTTAACCTGCCAAAACAAGGACCTTAACTCCTAATCTGAGCGTCTGGCTTGTTATCGCTGAATGTCACCCAGCAATACCCCCACGAAGGAACTGTTCTTCTAGCAGTGACTGGGTCAGATGGGGAAGTGGGGTAAGAATACAAGGGGTTGGAAGGGTTGGAAAGATAACGGATGAAGCGAGGGGTTGGTAATCTCTGGCTTATTGCAGCCAATGTTTGCTCTAAGGGTCACTTCCTCGCGTTATATTGCGGGCCATTTGGAAAAGGAGCTAATATGTTGCTTTTTATTTTAAACATGGAAGACTAGAAGATTTATTATAACTATGAATCAGTAAATTTGTTAAAAACTATTTCTTTAAACTGTTGAATATTATGAATATGAATATGTGAAATTCTAAACAATATTTACTAATAATTCAATTTTTAAGCTATATCTTACTTATACTAATTAAAATATACTTATTTTAAACAGTAGCACCAACACAGTTTAGTTGACGTGTGAAAACATTCTGGGAGTTGAAGGAGGAAGTATAGGCGAGGACAAATTGGTAGTCGACACACAATGACGAAAGAAATGGACCCGGTATCAGACAGAACAACTAATAACTAGCTACCATTGATAGCAAATTCATTTTATAGATTATTATGCAATAGCTAATTTTATCCTAATAAAATAATCCATGTGCGTGCAATCAATTATTTGTGTGAAGATCTACCTTTATAATACATAAAAAGAAGTTTCTGTACCCTCGTATGTTCGTTAATGACTAGAAAACCGCTAAATAAATTTGGATGTGGTGTGTACTTTTACAAGGAGGATCTTAGACTATTGTTAAAACAACCAAATATTATAAAATTTACAGTTATTCTAAGATTCTATCTTAAATTACATGTATTCTACTAATTAATGTTGAATTAATTATATTTCAGTCTTCCTTGATCCCAAAATAAATTGTAAATTCAAAGAGTTATCACAGAATTCATTTCGATATTAAATCCAAATATAGATTATATTTTGATTTTCTGATTAACTTCATTTATAATTTAAAGAAGAGTTTCCACACGTTTGTATGTTCGCTTTTAACTAAAGAGTTATATAATATTTTGGATGTGGACCTTTTAAAAATATGTAGATTTATTACGATCTTTTATTAGATCCATTTTTATAGGGTTAAAAATTGACGTTAAAACAAATACAATTGAGGTTTTATTAACATAGAGATGAAGTAACTGTGCATGCTCATGGATATCTAGAGAAATAGTATATATCTTTGTTTGAGGATTTTCTCCCAATTAAAAACTCCACTTTAATATCCAAGGAGAGGTTTTACTTTAAATCCAAAATCAAGTGACAGGAGATGCTTTGGTTTTTTTCGAGAAACATTCTAAAATAATCATATTATTCTTAATTTAGTAGGTTTACTTTGATAGAACTGAAGTCTTATTTCGTTGTTATTAGACTACGATTATTTGTTTGTTTTCAAGTTCCATTTTAGGATTCTTCTTTATTTCTGTTTTTGCTTGTTATAAAGATGACGAAACCAAATTTAACTTTCTTATGAAACGCATACGCCGTAGAAAAACGTGTGCATGAGTAAAATGAAACCTTTAATGAGTGAGAGGAAAGCCTTTCTTTCACCAGAGAGCGAAATTCATCCCGACCCTTCATTGAAACACCTCAAATAAGATAAGAACGCTTGTATCAACAAAAATCACACGGTGCATCGGAAAAGCCTCGGGTAATACAGGTTCACTTATCTTAACTATTAGCCCTTGTTGGGTCTGGAGGATCATCTGAAACATCTAAAAAAATGTAAGTTCGTAATAATCTTAACCTAAAGAAACATTTTTATTATGCGGCCTTGAGTTGGATCAAGCAGAAACAGTCCGATTTAACTTATGACTCTAATATACACCATGTTCAGGACACACAAGAAATTATAAGAAAGGTATCAAAAGAATGTTAATACAACTATGCGTTAAAGTGGAAAATGTATCTTTTTCTATTTTTAACTTGAATATCAAGTTTCGGTAATTTAAATTGTAGCTCCTCCAGAATTACTGAATTCACTTCTTTCATGTCAACACACAATATCATTTCAGTTTGTTGAAGTGATCAGAGCGAACAATAGCTCGTTTTAATTTACATGGTTAGGTGCAAAGTTAAACAATTGAAAGTGGATTTATGACTAAGTTTAATATACAATATACATTTTTATGACTTGGCTAGAAGTTAGATTATCATCACCTCTAATAAAAATATGTTTGTAAGAATATATATAACCATGGATACGTAAACAAAAGCTTCCATATGTTGTGAAAGAGTCACAATTATCAACTTTATGTTATTGATGCAATTGTAGAACAAGTTGTATGAACATAATTTCTACACAAAGCCATTCAATACTGCATTATTATAAAGTATACTTCAAGATTTGGAAGAGGATATCACTTAGACAGAAGTCATTGAGACTACACATGGGATCACTATTTACATAGCTGTTCAATATCCTTACCTAAGCTGAAATATGTTGTATCATAGTGACAAAACTTTTCATCGTGTTACAGAAATAGAATGAGCGCACGATGCCTTTATATATATATATTTTTATGTTTTGTATTAGTGAATATGGTCCATCTATTGGCATGCCACATGTAGATCTGTTTATTGGTAAGCAAGTCACTCGAAAAATTGTTCTATCATGAACTTCTAAGTTTACCTCATGATCAAAAGAAGGGATAATTTGATTATTTTGGATCTATTTAGTAATTTACAAGACTCAATAATGTATAACCTTTTCTAAGTATCTGACAAGTGAATAAGTTATTATATCTCATTATAGAGTGCAGAATTCAAAGGAAAAGAAATAATTAATTTTTCTAGCACATCATGTTCACTAAGCGTCCCACCATGCACATTAATTAATTTGATAAAAATATATGATAAAAGGGCCACTATCCTTTGAAGTCAAACCAATTGGTTTATGATAAAATGTTTATTCAAACATCAACAACAAACAAGAGATTTAATTAAAAGTTTTAAAAACATTGAGATAGAATTAATTTAACAGTTAAAACTGTATTAATTTTTAACTTAAACTTTGGCATATAAGTAAAGGTTATCTATAGCTCCTTTTGTTCGGTCTCTCAACGGTCTCGCTAAGCCCGCAAAAATCTCCCATCATTGCCGGATACAATCTTTCTTGGTGGTGGTGTTTCATAGTTAAGTTAATGATCTAATGAAGAGAAACGTCCATCTTGTTCATTCACATTAGTGCATACGAGGCAGTTTGGGGAATGTTATACTTTTACACAGACACAAGATCACCTTCCCTTTTCCATTTAACAGATCTCCCTGAAAATGGCCAGCGTGTGAACTTTATTGACACTGATGCACAATAACTAGCTTAACCATTCCATGAAACAACCTATACACATTTTTGAAACTTTATCAAGAAGATTAATTTGTTTGGACTCTAACTTACAATGCAGTGTTATCGTATTGTATGTAGGATAGGACTGAGTACCCTTGCCTAAAGCAAGAGAAGGACGTCGAGGGAGCCCCTGGTGTGTAAAAAGTGAAGCTTTCGTGCGTGTTTATCCTCCCAACCACTCTGAATCTGATTATTATTTTTATTTTCACATATTACCGCATGTCATAAGAGGGCCTACTTCTTTTGACACTTTAAAAACAGTTTGCGATGTAACACATTCTAATTAAAATTCCACGTGTAAGGAATTGCGTTTGTTGTAAGATGACTTGCACTGGAAAGACTTCCTGACATTGGCTGTGGTGTCAGATTTAACATAATTGCTTCCAAATGTATTTGCTGTTAGATCATTCTTTTGCCACATTCAAGATTCAATTTCTTTATGGAGAGGGCAATATTTATCATTAGGCTGACCAAGCCTAGGCCGGCATAATTCAGGGGTCGTCATGGTATGATGGCAATTCTTTTCATTTGTATTTCATATTTTAATATTTAATTTACCACAGCTTGCTCTCCCACAACGCGATCACCAATAGGGCTGCTCCTTTGCTTCCACCTACCAATACCTGCCAAGTGCCAGTACCAGCCTACAAACTGTGTGTTTATGTTACACCCTCCGAGTGACTCACCTTGACCTGAGTCCACCTTGAGCCTGAAACATAACAGCTGGTTCATGATGACTCCATGGTGGTATGCAACAACGTTAGTGAATGCTTAGTGGAGAGCTAGTCTGGTCCCAGGCACACTATTGGCCCATCTTTTAACATATAATGACGTGAGAAAATCCATACTAGTATCCATTTAGCATTCTCTTAGTGAAAGTTTCGCTTATAACCCTTAGACTCACACTCACCTTAAGTGTTCTCTTTTTGTTGTTTGCCCTAATGGAAAGTGCTGCTTTTAGTTTATGTTGTGTTAACTATCGTGTGAGGGAAGCAGCACATTCCTTCCACTGCCGGTGGCCAGTTCTGAATCCAGTAATTATTTCGATTCGCATGTACAATACACGTGTACTATTTATATTTTGTGTAAGTTTGTTAATATGTACTTGCTTAAGTGTCGTAACGCTATTACCTATACCATATTTGTACGTCCTTGTCCCGCTTGTGTTGAGTCAGAGTGTTGAATTTTGTGGGTGCTGCTGATTAGTTAAGAAATGAGTAGCCAAAGGGAAAGACATAGCGGCGCTCAATAAAATATAATAAGGAACTTTAATAAGATCCCTGATATTATATTTTTGCAACTGACAGTAACATCCGAAAGACGTTCATGAAATTAACTGTGGACTTTAAGCAAGTGCTGACTGAAAGTGGAGCCGCAGTGAGAGAGTGTGAGTGATATTGCTACAGACAGTAGCAAAGCTGTTGTGCATCATCCTTCACCTTCCTCTGGTAAAACTGACTTATTTGTTATTTCATTCATATAAGTAATGCTTCCAGAGCAGACATCTTCAACATCATTTGGTGCTAGTTTAGGTAACAGTGACAATAAAATATCTTTAGCTCTATATCCCGATGATGACGTAAAATGTTTGATTACAATAGGAGTAGGAGAAGAAAACTCAGCTGCAAATAACTGGGGGCGCATTTTCGCACCTTGTATGGACTCAGGCCTTTGTCAACAGTTTAGTGACCAATTGCGAGATTATGTTTCAGTTCGTGGCGTTAAACAAAACCTGGACGTAGACTTCAGTGTTTTAAAGCGCAAGTATCCAGAGGAATAAAGTAATTTCACAAGGCATATCAACAATGGTTGAGGGCAGGCTATCGGACATGGTACTGCTGAACAATGAAGGAAAGATGCTGAAGGCAATGGCTTTCTACGACATTATCAATGCCTTTGCCCAACGAAAGGCTAGAAGAAAGGCATTCATAAAACAGGAGGTGACCGTGAACTGACAAGTGAAGAAGTGAGTTAAATAAATAAATAATAACATTTGTAAATGTTAGCATTTTATAGGTAGATAATTTAATGAGGACTGATCATTATAACTTAGTGTATATTGTTTAGTAGAATACATTTTTTTATGCATAGCTTATTACATATTTTAAAATATTTTTATTTCGTATATGGTTTTTTATCAAATTCTGTGGGCCCAGCCTGTTAACCTGTACTTTCTTACGCTCATTTTTTTGTAGATTAAATTTTATATTTCTGGAATGGTAGGATACATTATAGTGCATGGTTATTGGTTATATAAATGTATAATTTAAATATTCAATTTAAAACCAAAACTATATTAAAAAAACATAGAATGATTCATAGAAAATTACCGCGGGCCTTCAGGAAAGGCGTGAGAATAGAGAGGGGGGAGGGACGGCATTTCGTCGTGGGCTTACAGGAGGCAAGGTAGTAAATTCAGCCCTGTTTATATATAAGGCATAAAAACAATTTAGCACAAGATAGTTACACGTACAAACAACGCATCCAGAAGCAGTGTATAGTAATCATTAAGATTTTATTCGCATAAAAATAAATTTCAGTCTATATCAGACAAAAATATTACATATTTTTGCCTCTTACTGTATAAATGATGACATGATCCAGGATCTCCTAAATAAAAGTTAGATACAGAATGTAGGCTTAACAGAACAGAATAAGGTTCACACGAGTATTTGTCGAGTGATTAATTGTTCAGTGTTCTGTCTTATTTCAACACTTACCCTCAGATAAGCACTCAGAAGGAATACGTTGGAGAATCTACTTCAGGATTAATTAACTATGATAACAGAGAGAAATTGCACTGTTGGTGTCATTGGATGGAAAAGCTGGAACTCGTATTCAAGGTGGCAAAACAACTTATGCAGATTTCAAATTGCACTTTAGCTATGCATTCAGTAAGACTCGCATCTCCAAACGTATCAAAATAAAGTGCTACGCCAAAATTATTCGAGCAAATTTCATTGATTGCTCGGGATGAAAGTTCAATGTCTCTAAAATGTATTTCGAAGCATTTGATAGAATGATAAACGGTTTGAGATCAAATGACCGAATAGTAGGGGGCATAATTGTATTATTTTCTTGTAAATGTATACAAACATAGACCGATTTTACTATACCCAATTAAGATTATAAGGACAATGCATTATGTAAACAATAGCCTATTTGCATACACGTGGAAATACGTTTTCTAGCGAAGAAAGCCTGTGTTTTATTGCATGCGGAAAACAACACATGTGCCATCGCCAACACCCTATTTCCATAGGAAATGGGGAAGCACCAGGGCCAGAGAAGAATTTGGATTTTTTCACGGTTGTATAAACCATAGAAATGATGATTGGTCATGTTCATCCAAGTGTAAATGACATTGAAACCCAACTTTTATCTTGGTATCTGAAACGGGAACTTGTGACACTCAGGACTGATTCAACTTCTGCCATTCATGATTTGGTATTGGAACAAATTGTGGCTGCTGGACACACACATAACTCAATGGACTCGGTCAAGAACAGCGAGCGTATGAAACAATTAAAGATATTTTAAACCAAGTATAAAGTGTTTAAAATGTTTGTATACAATGTTTTGTGAACAGAATTGAACCTTGAAGAAACATGGTACTTCAGGTAGTACAGTATAAACACCATTACATATTATTTAAACTAATATGATACTAAATTAACCTCAAATATAATTTCAACTTAAGATACTTTTACTATGATAAACTTACAAAAAGAATAATAATATTACTTCAGGGAAACAAACATTTTTTTCATATTTCTAGGACATCGGTGGCTAATTTTAGAGGGGATAGTTGATCTGATTTTTTTTAAATCACTAATTTGGGTGTCACGTCTTCATTAAAATATTTGTTATATTTTTATTTCGAACAAACTACCCATTTTTAGTGCCATGCAATTATAAGCCTAAATTTAACATACAATCTACATTAAGAATTACTTTCATGTTTTAATAAAGGCATATTATCAATTTATTTATTATGCAAGGTAAAATGAACATTTTATTTACTTAAACGTGATTACCGAGGAGTTTGTATAAGGTACTGTACGTTTTACATTATCACTAAGAAACCAGCAGTATTCTCCCATCATGGAGGTATCCCAGTTTTATTGGCAATGACTTTACACCGTTTATATTTCCGGATAAAAGCGTTCCTCTAGCTCATCACTCAGAGCTCCTGAAATATCAGGATAAAACAATGTAGTTTTCAAATACATTCGGCATCCCATAACAATATATCATTGTAGTAAAGTTTAAACCAGAGAATTATCTTATTTCCTGTTTTCAAGTAATCCATGAGCAACGGCTTTATTGAAAGCCAAAATGTCAGTTTAGTATCCTGTAGATTCGTTACATATACATCATCTTTAAGAAGTTTCACTGTTTAAGGTCTTAATGAATGCTACTTTTTTCAATTTAGTAATTTTTATATTTGAACAAATACCTGCAAGATAGATGAATCATTTGACGCTTACAAACATTGAAGACCCCTGTATTTGGTGAAATCTACCTGAATACATATTAGTATTCTAAGAACGATAAGATCACCATGGATATATCAAGAGTACCTAATATTCGTACTTTACTGTACTCAGAGTCTTCGACACAATCTCGTGCCAAGCAAGTGGAATGAATTAGAACTTACAGATATTTATTTCCACTATGCATAAGTACTGCTTACAAATTTAATTTCGGTTTATCAATAAATATAAATCATTCGTTAGGATTTTTTCAAATGGCATTGTTTTTTTCTTAATACCATTTTATCTTCCCTATAACTCCCTTCACAATAATATTCTTGGGATACACTTCATATGGTGGTCAATACCATGTTATGTTAGTTCCAGCTTCAAGTAATTTATACTGCTGTAACTGAAACGAAGAAGATCAGCCTTCTCTTTGGTTATCTTTAGATCAGGAACTAGCGCATTCAAATATTCTCGTTTAATTAAATATATTGTTTGGTCTGTTATTGTCTGTATTCTGAATCCTTAGCAGTTGATGGTTCAGTAAGGTTTGAAGGACATTCTCCTGTAATTTGTTTGTCAATAATTCCTTCATTTCATGCTTTTGAAGTAATTGTTACTGACAGGTCTTCACAATTGGGAGCAGGCCTTACTACATTTATGATGTTCGGATATTTTAAACTCTGCTTGCCTGTGTTTGTTTTTTTGACAAAAAAAATTATAATACAGGAATAGCAATCATCAACGTTGTCAAGTGGTCCTAGCCACACCATAAATACAGCCATTTTGAGTTAACTAGTTAGGCACATCCTTATATTCGTTGTCCAGGTAATAAAACACATAATTAATACCTAGTTTTGGTCCTATTTTCCAAACATGCAACCAATATATAAAAGTATGTAGGTTTATTTAGACTCAAGATTTGTTTTATTAATCCATCATTTCATTATTACTACATACATGAGGTTAGCTGGCCCTTGTAAGGTAAGTATCTACATTCTAATTGTTTTACGTCACACACTTAACAGAAATAACCAAGGTGAGTATGACTTCACCTTTGCTTCAGCATTATAACAATACAATCGCTGGCAAAATACAGTTGATAAAAACAGTCTTCAAATAAACAGAGATTACTGGTTATTGATCTTTTGACAGGATTATTATACTTAGAAACAATATCACTGAACAATAAAAATATAAGATCGGAAATCAGGAAAGGATATATATTGCATTATAATAGAATTAAAATATATATTCTTATATTATATAACATATGTTTATAAGATTTATACGATATATATGAAGGTATTTCTATAACAATATATTATTGGTGAGCTGACGGTCTAGGGATAAGATGTCGCGCTTTTGTGCTGGGGGTCCATGGTTCCATTCTTGGTCCTGGCACAGATTTATCTGATTGTCAAACCCTTCCTTAACCTCACAACTTGTGAATGTGTGGAGTTCTAGCCCTCAACCGTGGTTTGAATCCCATTTTAAACTGTAGGTCCACCATTTCATCTCACAATCACCCTACATTTTACATTATCGCAAGTGCGTACAACCCTAACCCAAATTCAGTTATTTATCTATAATAATTACTATGATTAAATATGAATAATTAAGTTGTAATACATTTTTTTGTCTGACATGGATAAGTTAGTTACAATATTTATTAAATAATATATTGCTATGCTTCATATTACATGTTTGTTAATGTAGTGGTTAAATACTTTCTAAACTGTATGAATAACACAAATGTAAAGTCTCTAATAATTAATCAAAAAATTGAAATCAACTTAAGAAAAATTAAATGTGAGCATAAATCAATATTTGCCTAAAATTAGATCAATCTGCTACATCGATTAATGGCTCTTTTGAAATTATTTAACTTTTGCAAGTTCTCTATGAAAAAAAATGCCCTGCACTTGGTAGTGATTGGTTTTTTTCTGTGTCTACCATTTGGAGCCGACATAAAAAAACATATTTTTGGTTCATGTACTTTTACCACAGCTGTAGTGAATGGGGAACATTCCAGCCATAAATAATTAAACCCTGTAATTTGCGTCCAATTTAGGTGATAGTATGACAGGGAAACGTTGAACTTAGAGTTTTTATGTAAGTTTTCTTTCTCTTTTGTGCTTCATGAGAGCTTGGGATTCCGTCCTTTGAATTTAGCTAGAATAATATATTTGGATATTTATTCAAGAGTATCAAATATTTTAAGTGCATCACTATGTTAACGTCTAGCGTTTAACGTTTAGTCAACTTGACTAGATATTATTATTTATTGACTGATTTAATTTACATGATTACTTTATCACGTACCCTCGTGTAGAGTATGTATTGGGATTATTGTTTTAATCGAATACTATTTTTTGATGGATATTTATGTTTCACGAATCACTGAACACGAAAAAGTGATTCTTTGGTTTGTCATCTCTATGTGTATCTATCTGTATGACTGCCTGTGTGTTTGTCTATGGTATAGAGCTTATATCATCTTATCGATCGGGGTAATACTTGGTATTTAGTGTTTCATAACGTTCTATGGTTGATATTTTTGAATTATATACCCACATTTAAGATTAGGGTAGTTAACTGAAGAACAAATGTAGAAAAAATAATAAAATTCCTCAAAATATGCATTAGTATTTTGATTAAAATTCATATCTCATCATCGTTTTATATTACAAAAAAACCTTATAGCTTTTACTTTACCATTAAAATGACTTTAATGGTGCTTTACATAGTGGACATTTATAATTTATATCATATACCCGCAACTATTCTAAATATTAAATATTTTATAAATCTAATCATGTATTCTAATTTAATATTAATAAATATTTTCTGAAATAGATTTTATTCAAGCAATGGTTCCTAAGCTATCAGAAAGTATAGATTTAAATTAAGGTCTCCAGATTCGGGAGTTGATTTTAATGATCTTTTGGTGAACAAAAATATTAATTGAAAATTTTATGTTATTTTATTTGTGCTCTTTAGTAAAATGTGTCTACTTAACAATAATGTATCTGGAACAATGAATATTACATTGTTTCGCAAATTTTACGAGTATTGAATAGAGACTCAATTTTAAGATAACATAGAAAGAAAGTATGTGTTGATACGGTCCAATTTTTTTAATAATAATTTTTTCCACCAATTTTTGGTTCATGCATATTTTGCTGTCAATGTTGTGTGCCAGAAACAAAAGACGTTAGAATTTTACTAGATTAAAATAAATGTTCAAGAGTAGGATGCTTAAGGATTAATTTTTTTACTTTATCACTATTTTACAGGTAGAGAAGGTATTGGAATCGTCAAAAAAATCAAACTCAAGATTTTGATGAATCTTGACGTCTAATGACCCCCCCTGAATCCAAAAAAGTATTTTTTTAAACTTTCCGTCTCCCTTTCTCCCTGTCTCTACCTCCAACTAGATCCTAAACTAATTTACCGATATGGCTAAAATATGGTATTTAACGTTTTAATAGGGCTGTACCGAAGATATTTTAGAATTGGAAATATAACCCTAAAATTAAGAGTAGTTGACTGAAGGACAAAAAAAGAAAAAGTAGATTTTCTCAAAATAGGCTCTAACAATTGTGATTAAAATTCATTTCTAAAAATTTATAAATATTCCAAACATATATGGCTACTCTCAATATTTCGGCAAAAATGACTTTAAGGGCTCCGGTCTGATGCATAAATACTCATTTTGTATCATATCTCCGAAATTATTTTAGAAACGAAATTACTTATCATTACAAATATGTATATATAGACTATTTATAGTAACAATATTTTAATCAAACCATATTTTAATAAAACCAACAACTTTCAAGCTATAAGTATATATATATATAAATTTCAAGCTATAAGTAAATATATATATATATATATATATATATTAAATTTTCGAATACAAAAGAAAAAATATTGTGACCGAAAAAAAAATCCTGGAATGTTGATGGATATCTCCTGACCCCCCAAACCCTAAAAAGTGGTCTTTGCAATGCCGTCTGTCTGTGTGTCTGTTTAAACTTAAAATTAAGAGTAGTTTAAGAAAGGGCGAAAAGAGAAAAAATATATTTTCTCAAAATCGACTCTAACGATTTTGATTAAAACTCGTATCTAGGTGTTGAGTAAAATTATAAATAAACTGGCTGTTTTAATTTTCCCATGAAAATAAATTTTAAGGTAATTTACAGAAGCAGAAACTTCCGTATCTCCGCAACTATTTGAGATACTAAATAACTTATCATTGCAAAGTTATAGTACTATTAAAAATTAAAAACTTTTATATGAAATATATTTTTATAAAACCAACAGTTTCTGATATATTGGGTAATATATTAATACAATTTTGTAAGCATATTTTTAAAGAGCTACTACTTAAGTTTTAACGCAATAATTATCTAATTCCATAGAGTAATTAGATATCAGTAAGTGTCTAAAGGCTTATGTAGTCTTTCCTTAAACCTCCTAAGAGAAATGTTTGTACAACAATGATCTATATCCTTTTTAAACTCAATAGTCAATATTAACATTTTAATTGGTCAACATTTATGAACGAGGAATTTAATAGCAATGTGATGGCACGAAGATTTGCAACACCTAATAAGATGTCAAAAGATTTAACCCTAAGTTGAAATTTTAATACGAAGTTTTGAACCTTGTGGACCCAACCAACATTGATCTTTTTTTATCGGTCCAAACATATAATTGAGGAAATTAATTCTTTAAAAACAAAATTATAAAATTTAAAACCAGGACAAAAAAAGTTTTACATAAGTATAGTGCAATTTACACTTGGGTTTGCTAGTGTATATTATTTCGTTTCACATATATTACGAGTTTTGATTAAATATCTATGCTTTCAAACAATAGAGCGAGAAAGTCCGTGTGGAGTTCCATACCATTTGTTTAATAAATGTGTGCTTATCATTTCTTTATTTGATTCACATATTTTATACTATTCATTCTATTTATATAATAAATGGGTGGTTTCTCCTTTTCTATACGTAGGATTATAGATATGTAGTACTATGAATCAGTTATGGTAAAATACGTGATATGCAATGTCATAAATATGGTCATTCATACAACAGTCATTGAAAAAACATTGTTTTATATACTTAACTGATACATGTTTACACTTGTTAACACTCTACAAACACTTGTATTAATAATTATAGATATGTATTTGTTACGTTTATGTATTCATTGACCTAATAGGTGTTCACTTTTATCCAATAAATAAAGTATTAGTATTATGAAATTTTCTCCATCAAGTTTAAGACTTTTACAGTAGCCCCATGGCTTCTATGGTGCTGACTGACAGTTCACAGCTGATTTCTGACAGTAAAAATTTAGGAAAGTATTTAAATTTTTACTGTCAAAAGTGACAGATGCTAGATACATGTTTTCGCAGATCATCTGGTTCGGCGTAGAGAAACGTAGTTTGGTCTGGTAACTTTTTAAAGCTATCAACTGTCAGCTGTGAGCTGTCAGTCAGCACCAAAGAAGCCATGGGTTACTGTAATTGTCCCCGATATAAAATTTGGTCTTACAATTCTCTGTTTACCCGTACCGATCTATCTCCGGATGAAATATATGCTTGTCCTGAGTACATAAACCAGTCGAGGGTATTTTGATGAGATGTGATTATTTTAAACCTGAATATTGGAAAAATGCTGACAGCACTTAAATCTTATTCATTGGTATTCACAGCAAATATTATTGTATAGTGTTTTATCTAAATAAATAAATTAAAATTAATTGTAATTACAAGTATTTATTTACAAGTATGTATTTAAAACATATTACTTTTAAAAAAACTTAAAACCTTTTTGTTAAAACTTATATCTAAAATGTGCTTCATACAAATATACAGAAACCATATATTTTGTATTTACGATTAAATATTATGTGTTTATTTATTAATAATCTTGTTTCTGAAAGAATTTGTTTCAAACCTCAATAGGCTACACGATTAAATATATTTTGGTGTGTAGTGTTATTTACTTTATTTACCATTGAAACAATATTTAATTCTCGTTTAGTAATCAAGTTTAGATCTCAATAGGATAGTTCCATTATCACAGTTTATAAATTTCGCAGCATTCACCCGAAAGTTCAGTACATTAATTGATTGTAATGAATACATCCCCTTTAAATTTATTCAACTGTCAAATTGCTATATAATTTGGGTCCTGGATAAAATTTCGAGGAAATATGTTATCGCTCTGACATGAATAAAACTACAAAACTATCTTAAACAATCCATAGTATTAACACACATCCTTTTGATAAATAGTATTGGTTGTCACCACTCAAGGTTAAACGCATGCATTCAATTAGGCTATTAAAATAGTAAACGGGAAATGTTTAAATTTAGATAGAGAAAGTACTTTTAGTTGCGTGGAGAGAGAGTAGGAATACCACAAGAAAAACTAATCTCATTTCACCTGACCAGGATTTGAAGCCCGAAATCACGTAACCAGTACACCAGGCTACACGAGAATGACTTGCTACGCCATGAGATGAGGCAGGTTTGAAAAGTATAACCACCAACAAATTGAGCACATTTTAAAAATATTGAATATCCCTGATAGTTAATGTATTTTTCTCTCAATTTTCATATGTAAATTCCCAAAATTAACTATAGAGTAAAAAGAGGGTTAATCTATGTTAAAATATTGATTGATCTCTCTTTAGATAATAATCAAGTTAATATATTAAAAAATCTAGCTTGTGGAGTAAGAATCAATATTTTTTTATAATAACACATTTATATTTCTAACATGTGACTAAAAGTAATTAAAATAATAATATCATTGTTAGGTAATAATGTTGTTAAATCAGTTTATATTGTAGCAGAACTTGAGTATGAGTTCATAAGCAGGCTTAAGATTAGATCAAACTAACTAAACAGACAACGGAGGAGAGATAAGGACTAAATTATTTTTTGATAGTGAGATAACTGTATTATTATTGTATTAATAAGTAATATACATTATTTTAAATATTAATTTTATTTGACATTCCCTCAATCTCAGATTAGATTAAATCCTGTTTTGTTTGTGAGCTACCCATCAAGTTGGACCGATTTTTGTTTCATTTATTTAATCTCATATTCTACCCATTTTGGCTTTAAGAAAACATTAATTAGGCTAAGGGAATAGAGATAAGGAAGGTGGATTTTAGTGGAAATATACTGTAAATTCTCTTGATTAATGATTATTCATTTAGGAAAACATACTCTCAGTAAACCCAATCAGGATTCGAAGCTCAATCTCCCCGTCCCTGACATCCAGTATTACACAAACAATGCCAGACAATGCGGCCACCAATGCTTGACTAACGGTTGTTTGTAGATGATCAAAAACTAATCGAGTGTTGGAAGGTCAATGATATTAAATATGCTTAAATTTGGTGTCATCTGGCTGCCTATGGGTTTATAAAGGTGATACGGACAGTACCACATTGTTATGTGGGTAAATATTAGTCAAAAACTTTCTTTGCAAAAAATCCGCTATTCTCATACCCTTTGAGAAAAACATTAGCGTTAGAGAAGGCTGATGTGGCAACGCTGTTCCTGAAATTTACATTAAACCTAAATGTTAGTTCATAGTAAGTGTTCAAAGATTGACTCTCGCATGGCTATGCATTGACCCAAACGATGACTGGATTCTGTGTTCATGGGGCGAAGCATGTCGATGTCGACTGTCGTAACAACCTCATTGATTCGTGCCACAATGTCCTCAGCTGACTGCGGTGGGTCATCAGGTGGGTGGTTATACATACCAGTAATTAGAGATGACCCCACCCATCAAGTGGTGTGAGGTCCAGCGACCTTGGTGGACATTCCTCTGCCCCCCCTCCCCCCATGCCCGATCCACTGGGGTGAGATGGACTTAATTAATTAGTCACCACACTTGTGCCTCATAGTGTGCAGGGGTACGATCACACTGATACCGAAGCCTCTGTCACTCAAACAATGGTACACCCTCCAGCAGTCTAGGTAAAGCCGTGTCAAGGAATAGATGATCTATATTGGAATTCAAACAATCTGTTAGTAAATACTGGTCCACAATCGCATCCCCAGCAATTCTAGCCCAAACATTAATGCTCAATAAATGCTGATACGCTTGGACTATGGATTATCACTTCCCACAGGTGATTGTATGGGGGTTATTCCTTCCTTCTCGTGTGAAACTGGCTTCATCAGTCCACAGAATGTGCCCGATGATGTCTGGATCATGCTACTCCTGGTTCCACTGGAAAAACTGTTCCCATATAGTCCGATCAGTTAGTAGCAGATGCTGCGTTGCTCCATAATGATGTCTGGATCATGCTGCTCCTGGTTCAACTGGAAAAACTGTTCCCACATAGTCCGATCAGTTAGTAGCAGATGCTGCGTTGCTCCATAATGATTTCTGGATCATGCTGCTCCTGGTTCCACTGGAAAAACTGTTCCCACATAATCCGATCAGTTAGTAGCAGATTCTACATTGCTCCATAATGATGTCTGGATCATGCTGCTCCTGGTGCCCCTGTAAAAACTGTTCCCACATAATCCGATCAGTTAGTAGCAGATTCTACATTGCTCCATAATGATGTCTGGATCATGCTGCTCCTGGTGCCCCTGTAAAAACTGTTCCCACATAGTCCGATCAGTTAGTAGCAGATGCTGCGTTGCTCCATAATGATGTCTGGATCATGCTGCTCCTGGTGCCCCTGTAAAAACTGTTCCCAGCTAGTCCGATCAGTTAGTAGCAGATGCTGCATTGCTCCATAATGATGTCTGGATCATGCTGCTCCTGGTGCCCCTGTAAAAACTGTTCCCACATAATCCGATCAGTTAGTAGCAGATTCTACATTGCTCCATAATGATGTCTGGATCATGCTGCTCCTGGTGCCCCTGTAAAAACTGTTCCCACATAATCCGATCAGTTAGTAGCAGATTCTACATTGCTCCATAATGATGTCTGGATCATGCTGCCTCTGGTGCCCTTGTAAAAACTGTTCCCAGCTAGTCCGATCAGTTAGTAGCAGATGTGGCGTTGCTCCATAATGGTATGGGTGGTAGACCCCATCCCGCAACACCTGCATAAATGATCCCTTTGACAAATGTATGACTGGTGCTGCGTCTCGGGAGCTGCACAATGGCTGCTATTGGGTGGAAGTTATTACTGCATCTCCAATATCTTCAACATCTTGTGTTTGTCGGTTGCGTGGCTGTTTTACTGCCACTCATGGAGCTGGTCCCATTTGACCTGTTACCTGACAAGACTGTTCCAAACGGTGAAACCCTTTCAGGTTCGGATGACGTCTTCCAGGGAAGTGATCAGCTTACAGCTGTGCCGCCGCTCCAACTAGGCGTTAAGATGATCACATGACCATTGCTATATTCCATTATTAAGCGTGTATGTAGTTCATTGCTGCTTATACAATACTGACCTCGCAAATTTGTCAATCTAATCGCTAATAAATATGAGATTTTAGGCACAATGATAACATATCACAGCTCTCTAACTTAAATTTCGTTTTCTCAAAATATATGAGAAGAATGGATTTTTCGAGAAGAGTATTTTCAACTTATATCACCCCCCTAATTATGTGGTACTGTCCGAATACGCGAATTACTACTCAACCTGTATAATTTAATGTTTTATTGAAAGAAATACTTTAAAGTTGATATAATTTTTTCTTGAGCTATGATCAGCTCAATTTATCTCCTGGAAGATTTGAGATAATTGCCATCTTGTAATTATAGCTAATCTTCAATAAATAGTTATTATGGTATTTGTACCGGCAGCAAATATAGTTACATATTTTACTCTATTAGAATGAAAAATTAAATTTTCAAAAATAACTGTATGATCTATCATATTTAATTATATTGTTACTGTATAAAAATTTGATCTGAAATTAATTTTAAAATCTAGTTAGGTTTATTTTGCTAATATATAAATTGGTTTGTTTAATCTTAACATTTTTAAAGACTTCTTTTTTATTGGTTGTATTTACTTGTATTTTTATCAAAATAAGACAAATGAATTTAGAAAATCTATTCCCATAGTCGTATTTGCTTATTTATTATATCTTTGACTTTTTCATACATAGAGAAAGTATTGTAATCGAGAATATTTTGGCCTAGAAATTACTATTGACCTTTTCATCTTATGTGCCCCCAAGCCCAAAAAGTGTTTATTACCATTCTGTCCCTCTCTATTTCGATCAGTCTACTTGTCAGTCAGTGGCCTTATTTTATATAATAATAATTATACTTTCTGGGGGTGAAATAATACTCATGAATAAAAATGGATTTATGGAAGAATCCATTGCTATAATATGTGTAAGTATTATTGGTCAACATTGAGAAATAATAATATGAACTATCAATTAAATTATTTTCTTTCCTTGTTTAAACTTGAGTTTGAGATGCAGTTTATTGTATCACTGCGTTCTACAACGTGTGCATGGCATATGCATGTATGATAATTATTATAATGAGGTAGCGATGAGGAAGGAAGCATTTCAGAGTTCATATATCCAAAATTGCGTGAAGGGAAAGTGGGAAAATGTTTTGGATAACCCACTTTCTTTAGACCCAGGTGGGTTTTGGTCCAAAAGAGAACCGTTTTCATAAGACAGTCAAACAGGAGTGATGTTTCAGATCATCCAACCACTGAATCAGGTGAGAAAGGCAGATGATTTGAATTTTATTTTATCTGCTAGGAAACCTTAAAATATTGTCATGAGCAATTTTAGATCCCAATAAAATAGTCAACATTTCTTTTTATCTCCATCAATAGTTTGACTTTTTTTGATTAATTTTTTGTTGCATATCTCTAAAATGACTTAAAATTTCATACTAGGTCATAAATTTCTATTTACGTGTAATACGTGTATCCGACTATGATTTAGTGGAGGGAATATGCCCTTGATATTAGAGTCATATAGTATAGATGTAGCATGCAGGAATAATATGATCCTTGTAATAAAACACGACGAGCTTCAGATAAATAACAAAATATATTTTTTAGTTTGCTCATGGAGTGTCTTGGATATTATCGTTGGTGTACGGCGTATCTTCTCACACGATAGCTCTTTCAGTTAAGGAAAAGCAGATATAGTATGAGCAGTTGTTCTGTGTTTATCTGTAATGTGTTTTAATCTAATGTGTTTGCCTACAGTTGTATTGTTATAACGTCGGAGAAAAGGAAGTTTCTTAATGACACTGGCAGTTTCTGCTAGGTGTGGGATTGAATCTGATGAATTTTAATGTTCCTTTAGCGACAATCTAGTGACTTTCTGTTACTAATATAGCTACAGCATTTATATAGTCGTTTACAACACCAGCAGGGAGCTGGATCTCGTGTTAGTTCTAAATCAAGGTTAGTTCGTTGGTCGTGTGTTGATATATAATCATTCGGTTAAGAAAGTGCACGTCAAATAACTTAAATAAATTGAATGAAAATAACAGATATATAAGGAAAATTAAAACTATTAAATGGAGAAGTTTTTTATTATTTATAAAAAGAATGAGTAAAAAAGGCAATGAAATAGCTCAAACAAGCCAAATGACGTCAACAGAACTCAACACTCGACCACCTCCAGAATTTGAGAGTAGAAGTAGTGAAATAGTGAAGTTATTCCAAACAAGCCAGATGACGTGAACAGATACTCAACACTCAACCACCTCCAGACTCTGTAGTAGAAGTAGTGAAAGAGTGAAGTTATTCCAAACAAGCCAAATGACGTGAACAGAACTCAACACTCAACCACCTCCAGACTCTGTAGTAGAAGTAGTGAAAGAGTGAAGTTATTCCAAACAAGCCAGATGACGTGAACAGGACTCAACACTCAACCACCTCCATACTCTGTAGTAGAAGTAGTGAAAGAGTGAAGTTATTCCAAACAAGCCAGATGACGTGAACAGGACTCAACACTCAACCACCTCCAGAAGATGAGAGTAGAAGTAGTGAAATAGTGTAATTAGCTCAAACATACCTCGCGACTTTAATGAACTCAACCCATATAATCCAGGAGTTTTAAAGAAGAAAAGAGGAGGAGCTGAACTTACCATACCACCTGCTCCTCTGAGTCCATACCACCTGTTCCTTAGAGTCCATACCACCTGTTCCTCAGAGTACATACCACCTGCTCCTCAGAGTCCATACCACCTGTTCCTCAGAGTACATACCATCTGTTCCTCAGAGTCCATACCACCTGTTCCTCAGAGTCCATACCACCTGTTCCTCAGAGTCCATACCACCTGTTCCTGAGTCCATACCACTTGTTCCTCAGAGTACATACCACCTGCTCCTCAGAGTCCATACCACCTGTTCCTCAGAGTCAATACCACCTGTTCCTCAGAGTCCATACCACCTGTTCCTCAGAGTACATACCACCTGTTCCTCAGAGTACATACCACCTGCTCCTCAGAGTCCATACCACCTGTTCCTCAGAGTACATACCACCTGTTCCTCAGAGTCCATACCACCTGTTCCTCAGAGTACATACCACCTGCTCCTCAGAGTCCATACCACCTGTTCCTCAGAGCCCATACCACCTGTTCCTCAGAGTTAATACCCCCGGTTCCTCTGATCTACTCGTGATGTCAAAGTTTATATTACTCGAATATGTGTATGGATAGCCATTTGCTTCTCCAAGGAAATGTGTTTTGTAATATTACTACATACCTCTCATTTGACAAAGCGTTTATTGCATAAGCTGGAAAGTCTTATTTCATATTTTTTTAAAGTATTATAAAAACTAAATTTTCAAGTCATGGTTTCTGTTTGAATGTATCTAAACTAAATTTTGACTAAGTTCTAAGCAATATTGTCTCGAAACTTAGAAGACCTAATAAAAGGAAGTTTTGTGTACATGCTGCCCTTAACCCAAACAAGTGCTGGAATATTTGGTGCTGTTGAATACTCAAGGTTCTCCCCAAAATGAGGGCGGGTTTTCATAAAAATGAAATTGAAATTCATTTGAAGCTCCATGGACCTAGGAAGCTGAAATCTTTCAAGTACTTATCTCCTAGTCCAAGAGAATACAAAAATACCTATTGAACAAAAATTTCAGATGGGGCCTCCGAAATATGTTTTTATAAAAAAAATATCCAAAGCTGCAAAAATTTTCTAAGTTCAGTATACCTAGGTAGCTGAAATTTGTCAGGCAGGTTACTCCTAACCCAAAAAGGTGGAGGAGTACATCTTAGCAATAGAAGGTACTAAAAGTTATTTTTGGACCAGGGACATTTATTAAAATACGAAAAATTATATTTAAAAAATAGTATAAATATTTAAATCTTCAATTGATGAAAAGTTTCACAATTTCATTGGAGTAAATATTCAATTTACTATATTCTTTAATTTAAATACACTCGCCATGTTGTGAAGTTCACTAAAAATGATTCCAATTCTAAATTACTGCCCATTAAAGGCGAATGGGACCTATTAGAAAACTATAAATGATGTCGTTGATTTTTAAATGGATATTATGCTAATACATAAATAATAATATTTAATAAATAACGAAATTTTAAGTTTGATCCGGTATTTTTTTCTCTCCTCCTTTTGAGCTAACGTATAAATATAGTATGTTTATATTTTCGTGATAAATTGGTAATAATATCTACGACCCTAGTGTAATCATATAACTATATTATTTTCCCACATAAGAGGTTATAGTTTTTCCTGGATTCAAAATATAAGGATAAATGTACTGAGTTCACTCCCGTTTCTATCACGAAAATTGCGAGGGAACAGAACAGAGGAGAATTCAAACTTCCCTTCTTCCTTGATAACACAAACACATACACATATTCCATGCTCAAGTAGAAAATAAAAAAGGTGCATGGCTTGAACCAATCCCTGACATTTCAGGAGGTGTGTAAAAAATAAACTTGGGTGGACGAGTGGGTTTGAGAGCGTAAAAAAAAAGAAGAGAAAGAGATTGAGGAAACGGAAGGCTAGTGGACTTTTAGAAAACTAAGCTGTACCTTCCTTAGTGATTTGGACAGACAAACGGGCACAACGGAATTTAATGCACGGGAAGCTAGAGGGGAAAAAATCTACTACAAACAAACCCAATACAATCCTTTTTCTTTGATAGACGGGTAAAAAAACCCTCCAAAGTTAAAATTAATTTTGTGGTCTGCTAACTCTTATGGTCCACCTCCTCTCTGAAGAAGACATGTCTTTGTTTGCCAAATAATGGATTAAGTCGGATTGCAATTTTTAAAGTTTCATTTCATCTCTTCATTATCTTCCTATTTTCCTTCGCTGTGGCGAATCTTAATATATTCATACTTTCACTTATTACTTTAAGGGTGCCGCCTGGTGAAAGAGAAATTACCATGCAGAAGTTCAGCTACAACACAATATTTAATCAGCGATTCATTATTTTTCAAAGCTTGATTCACGTCAAACTAAATTCGAAAAATTACAAAAGCGCAATTTTTCCTTAACATAGATATATTTTGATATTTATTAATAGGAAAATAATTGTGAAAATATAAAAATAGCTCTTTTTAACGAATTTATAAGTATATTTGAGATGATAGACTAGGCTTGATGATAAAGCTCCCGAGATTTGGGATTCCTCTGACAAAAATAGTAACATTTGATAGGCTCACAAGCGAGGATTTTAGGATATTTAAGAACTATCGGTGAGATTTCCTCTTTGCCTTGAGAAAAGAAGTTTAGTAGTTTGCTTTCCTCTCTTTACTATTTACATTAAAATGTGGTTGTAAGGGAAAAGAAAAGGGAGTATAAGAGTTGTCAGAATACAAAAGATATTTCATTAAATTACATAGTCCACTGTAGTTTAAATAGTGTGGGCTGACAACGATTAATAATTTATTGTGGACCAAGGAGGTTAACTTAATGTATACTTTAATGCATATCTATGATGAATATATAGAAAAATACATAGGCCTGTATAACATGTAAATAAAGAAATATTTGTATGCTTAGGCTAAAGTGTGTATTTTGTGTTATATTGGTTAAACATGAACTGGTTATATATGTTGTATTGTACCTAGGCAATGTGAACGATCGACCATTGCTGTACTGTCCCTTATAGCTCCCAGTAGCGTTAATTGCTGATATATTACCTCAGGTAGCCCAAACTGTGTCCAATGTATAATTACATCGTGCCATTGTTTGGGAAATAGTAAACTGGACCCAACATTGTAGATTGATATCCCTGGAGAGGATGAATATTCTATGATTATCTGATTATGTGTCCTAGAAATGAGTCAATAAAAAAATACCAATTGCTTATGAATAAATAAAGAGTTGTCTTTTGGGACAAGGACATTGGAATTCTGTGAACTGAAATTGAATATGTAATTAGCTAAATGTGTTATCGATAGTTTAGACAGTTCTATGGAAGCTGTGAAGCAAAAAAATGGCAATTAACGGATATAGAGATTGGAAAAATTGTCTAAGTGTATTCACAAAAAGGTTTTATATCACATATTATGTCTACATTGTTTAAATTGCCTATTAAAATTATAAGAATTGCTTTATAAAATGAATCAGAAAGTACTTTTATATCTGTATTGTTAGTTTTTAATAATATACATTAAGAATTTATGAAAGAAAAATTCTATCAATCAGTTATTAATAGATTTTAAAAAGTAAATTTCATAGTAAATATTTTAGAAAAATATTATGTTATTTACACCTTAGAAAATTAAATATATATTGTTAATCCTCTTGTTGATTAATAAACTGTCTAATATTAAAAGTAAACTGAAAATTCAGTAATTTGTTACTGTACGCACCTTTAAGTTGTATCACAGAAAAAATGTCAAGAAAATCTAATTTTTTCACCATACCCAAGGAAGTGTGTGTACAAATCTCAGATGGAAGAGTTAAGTCTTTTGCTAAGTTATTTAAAACTTTCTTTCTACTTAAATCTGAGTAAAATTATTCTAAATTCAACATTTTCCGTCACCAACCATTAATACAACCAAATGAAGATAGTTTGTACTGACAAATATATACGGTTAGAAAATGCAATATATAAATAGATAAATATCATGGATAAAAAACTTTGATTATAAAAATGTTTCTACTCAGTTTTGTAAAATAAGTTTTTTATCCATGATATTTATCTATTTATATATTGCGTTTTTTAACCGTATATATTTGTCAGTACAAACTATCCTCATTTGGTTGTATTAATGGTTGGTGACGGAAAATGTTGAATTTAGAATAATTTTACTCAGATTATATAAGTTATAATAATTCACTAAAATCTTACAAATTATATTATTAAGGCTTAATATTTAGAAATATATTTTTCTTTCAAATGTGTTTTGGCAATTAAATTATTGGTGTATTGTTGTGTATTTTAGATTTAAAAAAAAATCACATATAAAAACAATATTTCACGATACAATTTGTGTATAAATCATTAAATTAATTTAAATGAAACAACAGCCTTAAAATTTAAGAGCAACATTAAACAAATTGACTTGTGTGTTCAGATAGCTACACACCTGAAGATATATAACATGTGGACCTCCCTACTAACCACGAAGTGGCATCTTATCATACTTTGCAGTGTAGCAGGAAGTATTTAAAGGATTACAGGAATTACTAAAATAACCAGGTATTTTTAAAGGAGATAACCCTCAATCACAAATATTTTCACTTATTACAAGCCTAAAATATATTTTTAACATAATAAACAAATATCATCCACTATTTAGCAACTGATAGTGTAGTTTGCTTCTTTATCTTACAGGGAACACGTAAAATAATATAGAATCATACAATAACAGGATATTGGGCGAAGAAACAGATATGATGGCTACTAAACAGTTTTTAATATATCAACTATAATACCCCAAAGTTAGTAATAAATATAAAAAATAATAATTAACAAATAATTAAAGAACGATCAGTTCAAAATTAAAAGGAGATAAGTTTGTTCAGATGAGACTTAAGTTAGACTAAACTAGATTAGAATAAGAAATATATTTGTTTTAAATAAAATTGTAAAATTTGAAATAATATTTAAATATTAAGTTTGATAATTCCACTAAAGCTACCACAAAAAGGTATTAATTTAAATGCATATGATTCAAAATAGTTATACCTATACACGCTCAAACAATTCTAGTGTAAATAATGGTAAGACGGGTACATATATGGTCAAATATATAGTTTTTTCTATACTCCTCCATAGAGGTGTCATTTATCAAGTAAATTTACGATAGCTTCAATATAATTATCATGTATCTCCGGTAAAGGAGAAATCAAGATTGAAATCTTACCATGGTAGTCCAAAATTGGATTTTCCACATCTGCTGTTGCTTTCAAATAGTTCTTTCCTTCCAGTGAGAGTGAATTCGTACTGATGCCACTCTGCCTGTATCTTGAGCTAGTTCCATATAATCCCCCTCATTACACCCTATCTCTATCTTGAGATATTTCCATCCAGTCCACCTCACTTCACCCTATTTATTTCTGGTCCATTCTAATGTTATCCTCTTATCTGCTTCTAAGTCTTCCCAATGGTCTCTCCAATTGGGTTTTCCAGTTAATACTGCGAACAAATTTCTATAATTCCCCATTGGTGGTGCTCACAGTAATCTACGAGACTTAATTAACCTAACAATTTCTTGTGATGAGTACAGATTATGTTACTAGTCATTATGTAACCTCTTCCACCCTCCAGTATCTTCATACATAATATTTTAACTAAATATCTTTCTCGGCACTTTGATTTTGAACACCCTGATTATTTTTTCGTCATGTAAGGAAAGATACCACTTAACACAACCAATAAGAACAATTGTTAAAACTATTTTTCTGTATATTATGACTTTTATATTCCCTTAAAACAGTCGAGATGTCAACTTCTTAGATTAGGTGTAATTATTAAAAACGCTTAATTTTTAGTATGGCCAATGAAAATAACGTAAAACAAAAGCGAACAAAATGTAGAAAATATATTTTGCTGAGAGGGGTAACATTAAAACGAATTTAATGCAATATAATTTGGTTCAAAAAAGAAAAGAAAATTGAATGGCTTCAATAATTAAATATTAAAGATGCTATTGTTTTTCTTATTAAATACCTATTTTGTCTTCAAATCCATATTTAAAAAGGAGAAATAATTATAGATGTTAAAATTATTTATTTATCCAATCTAAAAGAACATACAAAAATGCTATTGACATTTCTCCGTAGGCTGTAGGAATTAATAATTAGTAATTGATTGCTAATTAAGGTGTGTGAAAAGCTCAATAATGTTGTCTCTCTAAAAATTTTAATTACTATTTTTTTGATTGACCTCATGGTATAGTGTACAGAGTTCCTGGTGGCTGTCAGGGGTAACGAATTCGATTCCCGTCTGGTAACGGGGGATTTTTCTCTAAATGTGTCATGGGGACGCATGTAGGCCTACTTTTAGAACATTCGGGGGTCCCCTGGGCAAAGGTACAGTACATTAGTATCAGCCAATATTTCCGCAAACTGAGCTATAGATTGGTGTTGCCCAGAAACGCTATTATTTTATTATTATTATTATACAATATAATTTCATTTTATAAATTATATTGCACAAACCTAGTCATCATATATTAATTATCATACATTTGTGGCTCAACATGATAAACCTACTACTAACATTATTTTTATAAAATCAATCTCGAAAGAAATGTTAGATTGAGAAAGATAATATAAATATATGATCTATTAGATACAGATTTCGCACCACCAAAATTTTATTAAATTCTATATTCTGTTCTATAGTATATTAGAATAGAAATACATGATATAAATTATATAAATAAATTGCCACAAAGTTAAAATTTACCCATCGTATGTTTTATTAAGAACATTACTAAAGACTTTACAAATAGATTCAAGCCTGCATTGGAATTAAAATGTGTTTAATTTTTAAAAGAAAAGTATTTTATATTATTAACCAAGATATTTTTTTTAAATTACCTCTATTCATTCAAATGGGTACTATATTTTTTATGTTACTAACGAGTTTAATTGCTGTTCTAATACTAGTAAATGAATTTTTTTAAGCTAATAGAGGTTGTTAATGATATTTAAATTATACTGCTTTCAATATTTTATAGATTATCAATTAATAATGTGTAATCAATAATAACTCAATTCATTAAAATAATGTAAATTATGTTTACCAACACTTTAGGAATAACTTATTTGTACATGCTATTAGGCCTATAAAAACATATAATGGATTGTGATAAAAATTAAAAACAAAAAATAGTCCAATAAATGTTCTTGAGAAAAACTAAAAAAAGTTCTATGATAAATACTGCCCACATTGGTTTTAAAACCCCATTATCCCCGATAAAAAATAAATACCATTACTACTTTCACTACCGGTGTTAATAATAATTATTAATTTAAATGCATATTCTAGAACTCTGGTTTTAATCTAAATGACCATTTTTAATTTAATGGTTTAATTTATTTAAAATAATAAGCTATATAATAAAATAGCACTAACTATATCATTTTCATTTACAAGGATTTTAAAATAAGTTCAAAATTGGCCTTAGCTTAAAAGAAACTCATTCAACTCAATTAATAATTCATTGATATAATATTATTTTTATGTATAATAAATAACACTTGGCTATTATAAAAAATCTACAAACATAAGTTGAATTCCTAATGAACCCATTCATTAAAAATGCAACACCGAAAATAATTCCTCAACACAAATATTTTGTTTCTGTGTTGAGCTTTGAAGAGCTTAACAGAAATAAAAACTGCCTTAGGCGGGATTAAATTAGTCAGGGAGCTGAATTTAATGTTTCCAACTTGTGATTGCGGTGCTATTTTGTTCTCTTCTCGCATGTATAATCAGCCAGTGCACAGGCTGTGCGGGAGACTGAACAAGCTGTGCGCGGAAGGCTGTGCGCACGCTCACCGGCCTGGGAGTCGTTTAGCGTCGCTGACACTCTGTTTGTTTTGTTCGCTACATTGTGCTTCAAAATGGGAAGTGAACTGAAGAGTAACCTCGGGCGAAATGGGAAGAAAAAGGGAATCAACTAAACGAAATTCAAGAGAGACTAAAGAATAAAGGATGAAATATAGATATATAGAGATATATGTAGAGAAATAAAAGTAAAAAAAATATATAGAAGAAATAAAAGTCATGACTAGAAGAGGGAATTTTATTTGAAGGAGAAGTATACGTGTTTTTTATGTTGAGGCAATTCGTTTGCTATCCCAAGGTTTAAGAAAGATCCCTTGGGTGGAAAGTTTTCTTCTCTATCCTTTCGTCTGTTCTTTTCTTCTACGAGAGAAGAGGATCCATGTCCCTGGTCCGGACTGGGTTGTAATGTCTGCTAAATTAGCAGCAGCACGCCCGGCGGGGATGAGGAGGCACGAGGAGGGGAAAGAGAGTGTTCTAGAACTTGTGGCGTAGAGGGGAATAAAGGCGGTATGCGTGTCACGTACGTAAACCAATTGTTGTTCGGTGGAGTCGAAAACACCGAGGGGTGTCGTGGCCTTTCACCAGGTGAGGGTTCATTATTACAATATACTGTAACAGTTGGTACAGTCTGTATTCGCTTTGAGTTCAACTTCATGAGGAACAACATCGCTAATAATATGAATCACTAGAAGAAAAAAAAACTTTTAAAAGTTTTACTGTATTGACCGACGACCCAAAATAGTTAAACAAATTGCTCAAATATATAATTTTACTATGATAAACCTTTAATAACATGTTTTTAAAAACTACACTATTTCTTATACACGTTATGGAACTACCCTAGTAGGGTAGAAAATAATAAGAGATCATTTAGAGAAGATGTACCCATATTTACATGTCTATAGAGCCGTAAACAATTCAGAAAAATACACCCTCAATATAGCCGGCTGGGGTCACCTACACGTTGGACTAGATGAGCCGAACATATTCTGCTGGACCACGTATTCGGTATATGTATGTATTTAAATGTATATGTATGAATATATACATACAGTAATATATACCTGTTGCACATTAATATATAAACTTATATATATAAATAGTTATTTTTACAAATAATTATATCTAAAATATATATAAATTTAATATATATTTTACATATGCATAAAAGTAAAAATATATAAATATATATGTTTTTATAAATATAATAAAGTGTGTATGTATATATTCATATTTACCTATACCTCTATGTATATATGTATATAGACACATATACACACGTCTTATGTTATTAGTTCTCAACAATTTCTTACAAATTGATATTTTATCTAACATTTCATTTCCATACCAATGTGTTTTACAAACCATAATAGGTATGTTATTTGAAACACTTATGGGGTAGAGATGAGTAAAATATAATTTATAGTAATAAACACACCCTCATTTGACCGGAAAGAAAGTAGTAAACTATTTAGACATAAACATCCATCACCAAACCCACCCGAGATTCGAGTCATAGGCCCGGTTTTATAGTTCGACTTAGTATTCCTCAAAGGCTGCTCGAAACTAAACAATAGACGATATCTACCTAAACTCAAATGGAATAGGACAGTCTGGCTCAATGAAACTGTCCCATTCCACTCTGAGATAGGCACGTGTCGTCTTTTGTTTAGTTTCGAGCAACACGTGAGGTGTACTAAGTCTAAGAATGAATTTGGTCTATAACCATCGCGTCCCCGACAGAATAGACTAGGCGAGCAGGACGCTTATTACTTGAACCATAATAACTCCACATCCTACTAATCCGGACTGTTCTCAAACTACACCATTGAATATGACTATCTTATCATTTTCAATGGGACTGGAATATTTAAGAATTTATTTCTCTCGATCTTAAAAAAAAACAGAATCAATCCATTAGTACTGTGTTTTTTATTTTGTAGAATACTTGACAATTACAGTTGTAGCTGTATAAAAAGAGCCATCGCTGTTTCTGACGATTATTGATGAATCCCCGTAGAACAATGAATCACAGAATTGGTTATCAATCACCTCGAGCAGACATCCCATTCATACCAAGCTAAAAAATAATGCTACACACACCATTTCACTCTAAAAAACGTTGTGTATTTAGTGAATACCTGGTTAACAAGGATTCATACCATTAAATAAAACAATATTTTAAAGTTCAAGCAAGCCTGCTTTGGTGGGTGAGTGTTCTAAAGCATCTCTTTCTCAATGGACTAGACTGCTTATTACATGTAGATCGGGGTTCGAATCCCTGTTAGGTATACTGAGGGAGGATTTTCCTAAATGCTTTCTACTCTCCTCCAAGTGAATGCTTGTACACTTCCTCTAAATTTATCCTATATACATCGTTTATGTCATTTATTTGAGCAGAATTTACAGCCAAACCTGGGATCCGTGAGGTCTGTTCCATGTATCTTATAGCTATGTGTGTATCTTTCAAAATATGAAGTAGCCTGATTCATGTCATGACTGCCATGATGTTGTGGTCTTGTTATTTTTTATCTTCCGATTTTCCTCGTATACTCTAGCCACAACATCGGGGTGTGCTGAATTGATCCCGGAGACAACCCATTCATATACTCTAGCCACATGATCGGGGTGTGCTGAATTGATCCCGGAGACAACCCATTCATATACTCTAGCCACATGATCGGGGTGTGCTGAATTTATCCTGGAGACAACCCATTCATATACTCTAGCCACATGATCGGGGTGTGCTGAATTTATCCTGGAGACAACCCATTCATATACTCTAGCCACACCATCGGGGTGTGCTGAATTGATCCCGGAGAAAACCCATTAATATATTTTAAAGAATTTTGCAGTTAGCTAAAACACTTAAGTAATCAATTTGCAAAGTTTTGGAATTGTAACTCATCAGGGGATTTCAGAAATACTCTGGACAGACAAAAATGCATCGCATAGCTTTTATTATAGATTAGAGAGATACAGATCAGGTACAAAAGTGTATCCTTCATTCTGGTCTTACACATTTACAAATAAAAAAACTACCTACAGCTTTAGGAATTTGGACAAGCCAGCAAAGGTTATAATAGTCTATTCTGATGGTGACAGGGAGGTATTGATTGTAATTCCAGATTGGGGGAATATTGTTTTTAGTTCTAAATAATTTTCTAATCCCCACAAAAATAATGATGAACTTCCTTTTAAAGACTAACTTACTAATTTTAATCCCATTAGTGCAAGTACGTGAGTATAAATCAAATGTGTAGCTAGAACTATAGTAGAATATATAATATAACATTCGTGTATTCTCTATAAGATATTCACAGCCCTCCTATACACTATCCTCTGTCTTAAAGCTGCCAACATCTAGCTAAAACAAATAAGTGATGGAATTAGCCCCTCAACCCCCACACCGGGGTATGTAGGGGAATATCGACTATCTATGTTGGTTCAACTGTCACCCCATAGTAGGAACTTGTATGGAACAATTGTTCAGTAGAAATGGAACGTACGAGCATATACTCAATTGTTAGAGTAAGACAAATGCACGCAACATAGAGTGCTCTAAACAATTGAATTCTCTAGAGGAAAAGCTACGTAAGTCAAGCGTGTCTAAGTGTGGGCTTTTGTAAAGCTATAAATAAGCTGTCATCGCAATACTTTGTTCTAATTTTATATTAATTCTAACATGTGATTTTTTGGATAAACGATATAATTAACAATATTTAGTTTTTCATTTGATTGAAATAACGTTTCCGAGCTAGCAATATAAAATTAATATTGTAAAATTACAATTTATTACTCAAATCATTCATATAGTGAGGTTACAGTTTCTTTTAATGTATTCAAAATAATCTACAAATTATATTACATTATACAGATACAACAAATATATAGAATTTAATAGAGGTTTGATTAAATCCTGCCTAGAATTCAAAAAATGGTTCAGTTTATTTGACTTCAAGTCCCAGTTTTCCCTGGACTTTGTTGGTTGCAAAATAGATATTTTATAAATTATTATAATTATAAATGTGTTTCAATAAGACGTCAACAAGGAGGTTATATAACTTATTAAAACCAAAATGTCAACGATTAAACTAAAGTTATTTTCTTTATTATTATATTTATATTCCTTCATTGTTTACATTAATCATTTATCCACAAAATGCATATAAACTCACTCAATATCACACACACAAAAAGGTAGAAAATGTAACAACTTCTTCTGTTTAGTTAACTAGCGATATGAGACTGTCAAAGAGTCAACACGTGATGTAGACAATATATAAACATGTGGAGTAACATGAACACAGTCATTCCCAATAAAGTGCACCAAAAAATAACAATTAGAGCCAGTGAGCTATGGAGTACTGGTACTAGCACCGTGAATTACATACTCTAAATATTGCGTTCATGTGATGTCCAAATTGC
This sequence comes from Timema californicum, assembly GCA_902141385.1. Classification (NCBI taxonomy): domain Eukaryota; kingdom Metazoa; phylum Arthropoda; class Insecta; order Phasmatodea; family Timematidae; genus Timema; species Timema californicum. The sequence continues at coordinate 62,621 of CABFOW010002033.1, read as the reverse complement.
AATCGCAAAGCCAGAATACACTGAGCGTTATTCTAAACAACTTTATTCAGACTGTAGCGGGATCCACCCACCTCGGAGGCGTAGTTGGCTAACGCGCTTGTCGTGTTGAGCTCTAATGCTGAGGACGGGGAAATCGAGGTTCGAATCTTGGTCGGGTGAACTGGGGGTGGTTTTTCCCTAAATGGTTTTCCACTATCCCTCCACGCAAATGAGGGTTCACTTCCTCTAATTAAACCTTCCCAATTCAAAATTCATTAGCGTAATTAGTACTTAAAGTGTATAACTCGAACGGGTAATAAGACGCGGTGCTAGATATTATTATTATTATTATTATTATTATTGTAGTGGGACCAGGCGGCTTATTATAATTTTTTGAGAGACCAAACAAATTACAATTTTGACTTATGTCTACCAACAATGGCTGACCACGTGGTGCATACCCTCATAATTGATGGTCTACTTGACCCTCTGGAATAAGATCCTCAACGAAGCACTGTGGTATCTATCACAAGTGAGTTGGTACGACCTGTCAACCAGCAGACTAACCTCTCTTTGACGGAAAATATTCGTAATACTGTCACACTATCCAGTATTATCCGCCAAGAGATAATGTGAAGACATTCTGTTGACTGTCAAAACACTGTTTACATGGGAAGGACTGTTAAGTGGTCCCAACAGTCCCCCGAGGCTATGGACCACTTTCATATCAGTTTGAGGGTTGTCCTTGTACTAGAACACCGACCAAATGCTAAATGTTGTCGTCTCTTTCTTGAGTGTTCCACCAGAGTCGCTAGAAGGTGTGCCCTTATATTGATACACGTTATTGTTATTTTTACAACGAACCATTGAAGAACTTTGAGGCACACTACATTTACCACTAGAGATAGAAGTACTAACTTAACAGACTGTACTTTGGCCTTATCCTATAACCTACGAAATAGTGGCACAATTTAAGTTAAGATTGAGATTATTAAGAGTAAACTAGGGATACATACTCAAGAGGTGTTGTAAATGACTCACAGGGATGTTGATTGATTATGCAGGGTGCCTTATATATATATATATATATATATATATATATAGAGAGAGAGAGAGAGAGAGAGAGAGAGAGAGAGAGAGAGAGAAAGAGAAAGAGAGAGAGATTCCCTGTTTGCTTGACCTTAATACATGAGATTTATTCAAATGAAGACACATTAAATAACACACAATCTCTCAAGGATACTGACAACAGCCCTCGATGACAAACGTTCAGACAGCTTTCAGAAAATAGCATAACGCTACACACTGCGGCCTATCTAGAAACACACGGTGGCCTATATAGAAACACACGATGGCCTATATAGAAACACACGGTGGCCTATCTAGAAACACACGATGGCCTATCTAGAAACACACGATGGTCTATCTAGAAACACACGATGGCCTATCTAGAAACACACGATGGCCTATCTAGAAACACACGGTGGCCTATCTAGAAACACACGGTGGCCTATCTAGAAACACACGGTGGCCTATATAGAAACACACGATGGCCTATCTAGAAACACACGGTGGCCTATCTAGAAACACACGATGGCCTATATAGAAACACACGGTGGCCTACTTGGACACTACCACATCCATAATCAGCACAGTTTCATAAGGAAGAAGCGGATACGTACATTACTGCACTGGTTTTCCTCTCGTTATCTAGTTTGGAAACATTGTATGTATGCATTCCTCATTTTACAGTGCAGCTCGTTCCATATTCTAAATATCAAACAAGCGCATACCCCAAGTAGGTAGTAAGATGCGTTGATAAACATAATTTAAAAATATATCTAACAAGATTTATTGTTTAAGTTTTAATATATATATTAAAAAGGAATTGTGTTATTTTGTAGATACTCTATATTTAAACAGAGGATATTTGTCGTATGACAACTTGGTCTACCCAAAGCAAATATTATTAAAAGAAAGTTAAATAAATACTATTACAAAATAAACCATATGGTATATTTTTATTCATCAAAAATGAAAAGGAGACTTATAAGGATATTATTATTACAGTTCAACTGTGTTTTTTTCTTATGTTAGGGCCTACACCCTCTCTTGGCAAATAATGTGTTTAAACACAAAACACTTTTAATCGTTTAGTAACACGTCTTTCTATCTGTCCAGGTTGTACTAATATTTACTAATTACATTACTCAGCTAGGGGTGAGGAAGCTACCCGCATTGGCGTGGAGGTAGAGTGAAAAAAGCATTTGGGAAAAATTACCCTCAGTATATCCGAACGGGATGCGAAGCCCTGTATCGCTGTAATCGGGAGTCTAGTCTAACCATAGAGTGACATCTTAGATCGTGTAGGAACTGAACAAAGGGGTGCAACACTTCATTATTTACATAGAAAGAGACTTATCCGACTACAAGTAAGGCTACAACAATTCATATTTTAACCTACTCATACGTCAATAGGATCATGTTATCCGCATTTAATAAGTTAGGTACATAAAAAATAACATATATAATGCGGTAAACTATGTCAATTTTGACCGCAAAAATAAGAATGTAAATATTTTATAATATGCCTCTCCAAAGAAAATGGTAATTTACTGAGAGTGTCGGTGAAATATTGTTATCGGCTCCCCCTGTAGGGCTGTGGCGCTTACCGGAAGTTTGAAACACTATGAGTTGTAGCTCCATTTTGGAGCCATTATGACCCTTCTTTGTAGTGGTAAGTTTTACAACTTTTATTTTTAATCTTTGTGTCTAAGCATAAATAAATAAATGTATGTGTCTTATAAACATATTTCTATAGTAACAAGTGGACATTATTCAAATATCATTGTAGATTAGTTAATACGTAAGATAATATTGTTAATGGCCCGTCTAACACCAAACGCACCCGATTGTCGGACTCGCAACTACGCAATACCGTAATTTTGTTTGTCCACAATAGCTTACGCAAACACAATCGTATGTCGGAACTGTCGGACCAGCTTGTCGGGAGGAGATGAACATTGTCTATCTCTTGCGTTTATGTAGTTGCGTTGGCTTGCGTTCAGCCAATAAAAAACCAATATGGATGGACTACTAAAATCAAATAATTTGAAGTTATTTGGTCTGCGATAACAACGCTTGGAAATGTATAGTAATGAATAAAGGACTTTAAATTAAATTCATGTGTATTTAACCATTTAAATATTTAATATTATAATATTTAAATATAAATAAATATTCATTTCTTATTTGAAAACATTAATATGAATTTGATTTTTATAGTCATCATTGATGTTTGTTCCTATTGGTTGAAATTACGTCTTACGACTTTTCATTGTAGACAGTCTATTTTGTATTTAAGAGAAGCGTAATTACTAGTGCGTTTGGGATTGCGTAATTGCGAGTCCGACCGGCGGGTGTGTTGGTTGTAGATTGTCCATTAATAATTATTATGTAAATATACATTAAAAGCTGTATTTTGGTATATATATATATATAAATCATTTGAAAGATGCACACACTCCTAATACACAACTGACCTATCCCCATATTCTATTCGCGGTTGTATTTGTGTTAATATTTTAAAACTGGTAGGCGGAGATGAAGGCGATTGGATCATAGCTTGATTATATATGCTGATAAAACAAGATAGGATATATCAGACTTATCAACATATTTTTAAAAAGAGAGATTTCTTAGTAGTATTCCAAATAAATTGAGCACAGTAAGATAATAATTTGTATCTCTTTGGATTTGTTAGAGAATCTTATATTCTATAAATTCATAATATTTGTTTTGCATTGGAAAATAAAGTTTGGGTTCAAATCCCAGCTGGAAGAATCAAGTTTTTTAAAAAAAAATATTTTAAATTCTAACTTCTCAGAAATATGGATACAATTATTATATACGCAAATTTATCCGTCACTAGCCATTAGTAAAACAAAATTAAGAAATTCTGTAAGTACAAAAATATACGGTTAAAATAAATGGTACGGCGTACCGCATCGACCTTCTCCGGCTTTTTTCTTAATACTTATAGATATAATATACATTTACTAACAACTCTTTAGAACTGTGAAATTAAATAATAAGTCTAAACATTGTTGTAGAAACAATACAACAAAGATAATAAAGTAATTAATAAACCCCGTTGCTTACTTACTCTATGGCAATAGGAACACAGTTACAAAAACAGTGAGAACATAGAAACATCTTTGTCTACAAAAGAGTGTAAGAATCAAATTCTTTTTCAAAGACCAGAATTAAAAATTATATATATTCGCGTATAGCTCAGAAATTATTGGTTTTAGAAAAATATATTTCAAAAAATGATTGTTTTCTTTAACAGTATTAAAAGTTTAGAATGATAAGTTATTTGGAATCGCAAATAATGGTGAGTAAATGATGAAAACTGGAATAATTCCAATGTAAACTACCCTCAAAATCAAATGAGATTTGCCATCTTGTTTACTCTAGTAAACAATGTTCATATATAAAATTTAATCAAAATCGTTAGAGTGAATTTTGAGAAGATTAATTTATTCTCTTTTTGCCCTTCAGCAAACCACCCTTAATTTTAGGGTTGGATACATCATTACAAAATATCTCTGGGGAAAGCTCAAGCTACATACGGACGGTCAAACAGACAGATGACCTTCAGGAAACCACTTTTTGGTTTCAGGCTGTCAGGAAACTTCGATATTTATAAAAATCTTCGGTCCAATTTTTTATAATCACAATACTTTCTCTACGTGGGGTCAAGAATAAGTAAAATCAATAAATAAGTAGAGCTATATTCATGTAACACAGTAATACATCACATGAAAATTTACAAACAGTGCACACGTTGAGATTCAAACAATGACCTCTCAAAGGGTGATACCTTAAACCTTACGACCACATATTGAAGTATCAATCTAAAGATATAGAATCGATATCTTTTAGGATTTTAATCGATTATTATAGATATACGCGGAATGTAATTATCAGTAAATTTATTTCTCAAGCTATGCCCCTCAGTTGACAAACAGTATTTTGAGTAGTACTAAGAGAATAAAATAATTAATATCCTACCACTGAACGTAAGTAAGTTTAATATTAACGTCCACTTTGTTAATAAGTAACAATAATTAAGAGAATGTTGTTTTAAATATTTATTGTAAACAAATACACCACATTGTATGCGTACAATACAAGCGAGTTAGTTTTAATGCCTTAGGTTTGAATACTCCTGATATTGAGTGGGTTTAGTACTTTAAAGCTGAGAGAATTAAAATAATATGTATACGTATTTTACCTAACAGAATTATTTGTAATTTTAAATATTGAGGGAAATCCATATTGTGGCGTTGTTTAATTAATCATGAGAAGGAAGTTTTTAAATAATCATAAATTTGGTAGAAAGTGCGATAACACATTACAAAATACGATAGAATTATTTAATTTAATAAAAGTACGAGCTCGTTGGTCGATCAAATAAATGATGTTGCTTTGTTTTCAGAATTTATTTTTTAAAGGAGATTAGACAACTTTTGCAAATTTTTATTTTTAATATTATTTTTTTAACGAGTAAACTTGGGCAGTTTTTCCAACCGAGAAGGGCCAGGGACTGCAAGGCTCGCCAAGGGACGCAGAAGAGAGAGTCAAGGAACAAACATAACAAGTGGGGGGGGGGGGGGGG